>JAOWAY010200932.1:0-10145 GCA_028565895.1 Goniobranchus geometricus | reverse complement strand
TCTTCGTATGGGTTGACTGATTCGGATAAGCAGAGAATCTGAATTTCTAATTTTTTTCACAGTTGGAAAATTTAAGTCGGTAGATCTATGTTGCCTTTAAAGTGCTGTTTTTACGTTACTCTTTGAAATCTTCAGTATGATTACTGAGTTTAATTTTATTTGGTAAGTTAATCCACAACCTGGTTGTACCAACTCAGTACTGAGGAAATTGGAATAAAGATGGCACTTAACGTTCGATTGTTTAATTTGATGGTTTATGTGATGCTCCCAGAGAAATTGTCATATTTCCATCAGTCTTAGTGACGTTGTCTCAGACGTAATATTCTTACTCACTGTATGTGTCCTATAGCAGCTTGAGAAACTTTTTATTCCAATCTGGCTGTGTAACGTACTGCGCTGTTCCAGTCTGTTTTTATCGAAAATCTGAGCTCGTGTTTTATCACAGTCAACTTTCAGTGGTGTCGCCTTTTTGGAGAACTCTGGTCTTGAACGTTCATTTCGCCTTCTGCAGTCGTCTAATTGAATGTGTCATAGGTGATCATTGCCACGGACTTGGCAGAGCTGATTTGCTATTCACGTGTTGTGTCTGTGTCACTTTGACTCTCATCTTCATTAAAAGGTCGGCAGGTGCTGTTTTATGTGTTAGGTACATCATCGCTGAACTGATGACTGATTGAAAAAACAGAATCCTTTGGGTCCAGAATGCTGTTTATCAATGTTGAGGGTTTTGCTTCAGCCTGGTCTATTTTTTATGTCAGATTCTTTATTTTCTGATACGTCAGGCTCTGGAGATGTTTTCTCTGCCTTTCTTTTCGTCTTGTACCGTACTGACATTGTTCAATTCTATTTGAGTCCCTAATCAATTGGCTTGGCGACTTTCGGCGGTAGAGAGCGGGAGTCGAATGAAAAGAAATCTTGACGCGTTCGTCATGTTTAAGGCTTCAAATCGTAAGACAGCTATTTTTTACGATACAAGCTTGGATTCATCAAAAATATCGTTGAGCAGATGTTTTAGCATTGTTGGAAATCCGTTAACTGACATGGTGTTGTCGTAAATTCACAAAATTAAAGGAAATCGAGATGAAAATGGAGAGCTCGTTCGACCCACGCCCACCGCCCCCTCCAAAGTCTCAATCTATCGATCTATCTCTGTCTAGAGCTGTCTATCATTTTCCAGCGTGATTCATTGTACTGTGTGCTGATTATATTATTGTATTCCTCGAGGCATATGTTATTGTAATGTATTTATTAAGGACGTTGATCCTATGCATACACCTTTAGCATACATGCGCATACATATATATATATAATATGAATAAAAGGACTGAGGAGGAAACTCAAACGCAAGCAGAGGGCTGTGCTCTTACTTCAGGTTCAGGACTCTCGAACATCTTTATTGTTTTGGTGTCGTTGGTTTTTTTGGGGGGGGTTTAAGGTGTGTGTATGTTTGTGTGTATATGTGTGTGTAAAAGTACAGTTTCGGTTCCTTTCAACCGATGTGGTTATATCTGTGCTTTCTAACGCGTCTAATGCCGTGCACATAGCAAAAGCGTTTTTTTCGCATATACGCGCAGATCTTAAAAAAGCGAAACCAGAACTCTTTTATATATTGTCTTTTGCCGTACAGGACAAAAACTTTGCAGCGTGTACAAATCTTTCCAAAAGCTTTCGTATGCGAAGCGTTGTTGTGAAGGAATGAAGATCTAATTCTTTTTCGAGCTTTTTGGCAGTCGTGTCGTGACACCCGCAGTGAGTTGAGTTCGGGCGAGGACGCCTTGGAAATAGTACGTGTGACGTCACCGGGCATAGCTTGACCTTACTTCCTAAGGCTAATATCTTCATAGGGGTTGACCATACTCAAAACCTGATGTCGTTTTTTGATCCATGGACCAAAAATTTGGCAAGATCCGAGCAGAAATCGACTTTTTTTTTTTTAAATAATAAAGAATATAATGAAAAATTAGATTAAGACATAGCATGCAACGGGATTACTGCTTCTGCAAAGGTTTTTTCACAATGAAAACTACAAGCAACATATTGCACATGTCTTTCATGAACTGTGTTCAACACAGCAGTGAGAGGATACGCGGCACTAGGTCTACACGTAGACTAGATAACTATTGGTACCTCTACTTGGCAAGGCATGATGCCATGCGCGGAAAAGCGTTTGCTATGAAAGCCCTACCTGGAGGAACAGACGATGCATCGTACCGGTCAGATCTGCGCGTATGCGAAAAAACGCTTGTGCTGTGTGGCGCTTATACAAAAAATACGTATTTTCAGGGGACTTCACTCACATGATCCATATACACATTTAATTATATGAGTTATCTGCCTTGCAATCACTCAATTCCAATCTGCCTCCCTATATCCTTGTACAGATTGAAAATCTGGACATTGAGGAAAGCTATGACACCATCAAAGTGTTTGATGGCGTAACTGTGTCAGAGTCACTGCAACTTATTTACCTGGATGGCTTACATCAAGATGAGATCATTCATACATCAGGCAATTTTGCTACCATCCAGTTTTCATCAGATGAGACGGTACAGGGAACTGGCTTTAATATTTCATGGTCCTCAGGTAGAAAAAAGTCAAATAGTTTTATTTTAGCTCGTTTTCGATTGAGAGAGCATTGTATTTTAAATAATTTTTTTCCTGGAGAATTTTTTGATTACTATAATCGGGAACAGTCAGGAGATTGTAAAATCTTCCACAATAGATGGGTATCCTGAATAGCAAGGTACCTCAGGATTTTGATTTTCCCTCAACAATGAGACTTAATTAAACAATTCTCCCATGTCATGGCAATCCTAACAGATTTGTTGTCCTGAAAAGGATTAATGGAATCTAAGCGATGAGACACAAAGTGAGTGATAGAATGGAGGACTAAGTTCACACATGACATATATGACTGTAATAAGCCTTTCAATTTGGCAACAGAGGATAGAAGGAAGGGGCATAAATACAAACTTGAAAAAGAACATTGTGGAACATTGCTCAGACAGAATTTTTTTGGAAAACAAATTTTTGCCTCCTGGAACTTGCTGGATGCAGAGGTCGTTGAGGCACCAACTGTAAATGCTATTAAGAATTGGCTCGACAATATGTGTAAAGATATTGTCCATGACAGTACAGTCTGTCACCCAGTCAAGTTTAGGGTCAAATCTCAAAAAAAGTCATAGTGCAGGGCTCTGGGTCAAAAGACCCTGTAGGAAGTCAGATTTAAGTTTTTACGGCAATTTTTAGATCTGATCAAAAGATCAGATAAAGGCCCAGTGGCCTAATAAATTTGAATTTTTACCTTATCTTGTCTTAAACAGTTTATTCAAGCCCGGGACCAGGAGATCAAAAGAAGCAGCCTAGTGAAACATGATATTCATCTGTGGTATCACTTGCAGTCAAGCCTCAATGGAGTCTAGAGATAACACACAAAATAAAAAATTAGTGTCTGATCATTACATTTCTTCACGTGTCCCCCTTGAGGCTGACAAGTTAAAGTTGGACAGCAAGGGGCAGACCATCAGAATCTGCTCTCAAAAACTCTGCCCCTATGTCTTCACAACATTACATCAAAATGTGAGACAGATCTTTGACCTACCAGCCATGCCATTGGCAGGTGAATCACGAAACGAAAGCTATCCACACAAACCTCCACTCAAATGTCATGTCATCACTCTGTTGTTATGAAGGGAGACCGAGAATGGCCAGACGCATGCTTTAACACCTGCTTAAGTGTTGTCTGGCAAGTCTGGCTTATAGTTATTTTGCAAATTGGAACTTAATACAGTGTCTACTTCATGTCTAGCACTAATGCTGGTACAACAATTAAGTCTTTGACAGGGGTGAGGAGTGAGTTTGGAATAAAAAATGAAAGGGGAAATGGTGGAGGTAAATGCAAGTCAATTGAAAAGTCCTCCAAATTTGCTGGGAACCATTCCCAGATAGAGAAGGAAAATGTATAGAAACAATTTTGTTCTCAAGGATTTTTCCCTGATTTGCTGGGTTCCCAATTACAGAAGTTCTAGTGTACTTCAAAAGGAAAATGCAAAACAGTTGGTGGATATAATATATGTATGGAGCATTGTGAGAAAAGCATGTTTATAAATGATAAGAAATGAAACAAAATATAAGAAATAAAACGAGACCAATGTAAAAAACAACAAGTTGAAACAAAACCATACAAGAAGCAGAAAAGACCACTTAACAAAAGAGAAGTTTCTATAAATATCTTTGATAGTGTGAGATCCAATCCTCTTGAAATGCTGCTTTTTTCTAAATGCAGATTTTACAGTAAGTTATGGCAAGATACAAGGACATTATTAAAGAATACCTTGGTATTGGAAAGCATTCTGATATTCTTCAGTAATAACTCTGCCAGTATTATAAGTTTGAAGTATTTACTGATTATACATACGATTTTAAATTTATTTATTTCATTCAAGAGCCTTTGTCAAGTGGTTGTGGCAACACTTTTGATATTGAGAACACAGACAATGGGATGATAAAATTTGACTCTTCAACATATTCTGCCCATGGATTTGGCCAGACAAGATGTGAATGGATGATCTTTTCCAGTTTTCATGAAGGTCACATTACTTTAAAGGTTTGGTAAATCTTCCTTTTATTACTTTCCTTAAACCAAAATGATTTTGTGATATAATTTTTCTTTTGAGTTTGAGCTATAAATTGATTTCTGCATGTTTAAAGTTACCAACTTATCAACAGCGTGGCTGCCTATAAGATAAAGGAAAATTCAAACATCATTTTTGAATTCAACTGCAAAATAAATCTCACTGTTGAGAAAGTTTATTAGATGAACTGGAATTTCACTGCATTAGAAATGGATTTTTATCTGTCTATTTTCTTAGTGGCTTATGTATTGAAGAAATTTATTTTGGAATGGCTAATTAATATATTTAAACAACTAGTGTCTTCATTTATGAAAAAACTAAAACCATTTCTTTAACAACATATATTTTGCCATTGTTTTAACAGCTTGAATGGTATTACTGTTAGATATACCAGCTACTCCAAGCATCTCACCGATAAAAAATAATTTACCCTATTTTTAAGAGTTTCTGGACTTTTTGCAGCAAAATTTTAAAAATCCAATAAAACTATGGGCATTGTTTATTTAAGAATTGATTTATTAACACATTGATAATGTTTTTTTGGGTTTTTTGTTGTTGTTGTTGTATTTTATAAAATTCAACCTCCGTATTAATCTCATCAACAGATAGTTGACCTGCATGTAGGATTTGGAGATTTACTAGAAGTCTTTGATGGCTCTCACCCAAATGATCCAATTGTTTATTCAACACAAAACATGACATCTGATTCTGGGAAAGTTAAACTGTCTCAGATGTGGTCTCCAGAACTTTTGGCCACAAAAACCTTCACACCAGTCATAATAGTCTCTTCAATTTCCTCTCTCTTTATCCGCCTGACTACAGGAAAGAACAGTGCTACAAGACTAACGTCTTCATTTCAAAAAGGTTTAGCAAAACTAGATTTTTCTTGAATCCATTTAGATGTTTCTTAAATTTTAGTGGAACTTGGAAATGCAATACTGTCTTATGCCAGCATATACAATATAAGTAGTCTGATGTATAACAATGACTACTGCAGCAATCCTCTACTTCTTACCAATAATCAGTACTTAGATGCTTGAGGTCTGCAATGCCAAATGGGTGGGGGTGGGGATGGGGGTAAAAGTTTGTCATCATTTTATGATTTACTTATTGTGAATGTCTCCAAGATTTTAAACCTATTTTGTTACTTTAAATTTTCAGGTTGTGATATAATCACATCGAGTCCAATTTTACTTCAGTCACCAGGCATGATGAATGCAAGATATCCAAACAACCTAAATTGTTCTTGGGAAATTATTGAAATGTCTCCTTTCAGTTCTCTTACAATGCTCTTTTCTTCAATGTTCCTTACTGAGCGCAATAAAGACATATTGAAGGTATTGATGTGAAATGACCTAACTGTGTGAAAAGTATCTCGTAAACATTAGGTCCTTTTGTATGGGTAGAAGTGTGATAAATTATGAATAGTTATTATAATGCCCTCTTACCTGAAAGAATTTTGAAAGAAAAAATCTTTTCCTTTTTTTTTGAAAATTTATCTTTCAGTCATTTATGGAAGACATATGTAAATTTCTAAGAGTGGAGAAACAAAAATGCTGTTGTTATAGTACATTGTAGGCGAAACTATCACCTATTTCAGTTTGCACTGGATAAGTTAAGATGTTCAAGGGTATTCATTTCCTTAAAGTGCAAATTTCATACATTTTAAATCTGAAAAATTGATTTGCTTGACTTGTGAACTTCATCTACCATGTTAAGAATGGTTGTAATTTTTGTCACAATTATCATCATTTGATTGGTAATTCACATCTCAATATCTGTAAAAATCTTGGAATCAGCTTTTGCCTAGTATGACTTGAAGAATGAAACAGCATCACTTTTGATTTCATAGTACAACACAGTTGAACCAGTCACAGAGAACTCTTAATTTGTTGTTTTTGAAAATCTTTTTAAAATCCTTTGTTTCACATTAGTACTCCAAATAAGTATTTAACTTTTGAAAACTGATGGCTATTTTTGATATTGATATGACAGTATTTTTGTCTCCTTAATCTGATTTTAAATTTGCAAGAGTATGTTTGCTCATCTTTCCATATTTGATAACAGTGTAGAAGACTCTCAGAAGATGAAGAAGAAAGTGTTTCCAAACTCAAGTATTATTTTTTCAGGCATATTGTTTCAGTTGTGATAGTTTGATGGATGAAGCTGTTTTTAAAAATGTTTGTACTTGCTTATGGTTGAATTAAATTTTTTTTTTTTTAGATGAAGTTATATAGATGAGCATAACATTTCTTGTTGACTGTAATGATTGAACCATTTTCCTCTCTGTATGTTTCATGCCCAGATTTCCTCATACACTGATGAGGATAAAAGAGCTGTTGTTCATTATGGCTTGTCTGGATCAATGGACCATGACAGGCTGTCTCTATCTTCAATTCATGGATTTCACCTCCATTTTCAAACTGATTCCACAGTTAATCATGGTTATTGGTCAGCTTTTGTTTCTTTTGGTAAATATTTACATAATTGATCCATTCTCCTTGGGATGTTATATTAAATAGAATTTCTACTTTTCAATAGACTTATGGAGTGGAAATAAGACATGAATTTTAATATGAAACTATGCATAAAAAGGCACGTAAAGAGCATTATGTCACTGTTTCAATTTGAGTTTGCGTAAAGCTTTTTGTTTTTGTTTATTTCTCAGTTCTTATGGTGATACTGTAGTGCTCCTTGGCTACTGTATATACTCAAAGGGGAAATTCAGAAAGGAGAATTTCACCTGAATGGAATGTGAAACAAATGCTATGAGAAAGATCTCATCTTCTGTGTCTGTTAACTGCTTCAAGCACCATGAAAAATCTAGTATATGAATAATTGACCATAACAATAGCATTTAGATGAATGAAGTTGCATAATTAAAGGTGTTACTTTTGTCAAATCTTCATCACTTCCCAGCTGTCTGCTCTTTTTGCCCCTGCTTGAATTGCACATTGAACCCTTCTTGTTACAGTGTTGATTGTATGTGGACCAGTCATTGGGCACAGATATTAATATTACCTATCTACATCTATGCTTGATTAAACTGCAAGCTTGTTTCTCATGTTAAAACAAATGAGATGAGAATTTTTAAAGAACTAGTCCAGGATATGTCTCATAAAAGGAGGGGATGCTAGATGAATGAGGGGTTGAATTGAAAGTTATATTCCCTTGAAAAATGGAGAACGGCAGATGGGGGAGGGGGGGGGGGGGATTTGAAGAGAAGGTAGGTAAGCTGGAGAGCATTTTACTTATTCATAATTAAATGAGCAATTTCATTCTAACATCAGTCTTGAATGGGTCTTCTTTTTAAGGACTTTTTAAAGACATTTTACATTATAGTAATTTTTGAAACTCTTCTTGTGTTTGTTTTTTCCATGAGTACGATTTAAGGAAAACAAAAATCAATATCTATTGAATGATCTGTATACTTTTATATTGTACTTTATAGATTGTAAAGCATTTGAAAGACCTGAACCTCTCCTTCTGAGCACTGAGGAAACCAGATTTGGGGTTCAAGTTGAATATTCATGCATTGAGGGATATCACTTAAAAGGTCCTTCTCATGCTATTTGTGGATTAAATGGATATTGGCACCCATCAGATTTGCCATTTTGTGAAGGTAAGAAGATTCATGAGTAATAAATGTAGTCAGATAAGCATTATGAAAACCTTACTTTCTAAACATTCCTCTTAAAGGCAATGTCAGTCCAAAATTAGAATGAATTTATCTTTAGTATAAAGTGTGATTTTTAAGTTATCATTTCATGACTATAATGAAATGATAAAGGAGAACAAATTGCAATTCTAAAGATGGCTTCAATTTCACCCTGAATACACACCACATCATCATATCATATCAAATGTAAGGCCTAGATAGGAGTATAACATCCTTTAAAAGCCTTATAAATTTGAAATAAACTAGAGAATTGTTGGAAATTGGGATTTTCACCATGAAGATGTCTAAAAGCTACCAGTTCTCTATCAATTGAAATTTTGAAGCTACTGATAGAATCAGCATTCTTAGTTTCAAAGTTTAATTTGTTCCCAGTCTTGTCCATCATATGAATAAAGAAATGCTGCCTAATATTTATCATACATCTAGTGATATATATTTTGAACTTTGCTATGGGCATGATAGATAGGGTGTTTTATTTCTGCATATTTTGAAAACTTATGAAATATATTAGATGTTTTTCTGTTCTTGTTGTGTTATTTACTTTTTTCACTCAAAACATTCATTTAACACCACAGTTGTTAAGGAAAATTAACAAATAATAAGAGTAATAAGATGTGGGTGTCAGTGGCTAAGTGGTAATCACATCTCGGCACAAGTCGAGAGTCAAAAGGCATTGACTGTGTTCAGTACAAGCATATGTGACCACATGGGTCTGAGCCACTTTAGTGTGGCCAAGTCACAGGCATTGTTTCCTTAGGTAAGGCACTTCTCTTCGCTTACCTCCCTTGACTTAGGTGTAAATGAGTACCTGGCCGTTAAGACAGTGCTGTCTCTGACTGAAAAAAAATGTGTCTGCGCCCATCAGACTGAAGGTCTTTTTCTTTGTTGCTGTTGATCAGGGGAGCAAATTGTCATTGTAAAGCACCGAGAGCATGGATACGCCACGGAATGTATGCTGTGTAAAAGCCATCTTTACTTTACTTTTACCTGAGTATTTTCAAAGGCATGATTCAGAATCATTTACCATTCTCTCAGGTTTTGACGACACATAAAGAAAAAACATTCTTACTTGCCAGTTATTTTGTGCAATTAAGACCATTGAGGTGATATCTGTTTTTAGTGGCTTTTCTGCTAAGTACCGGTGTTAATATTTTAAATTTGAGAAATTGCAGTACAAAATAAATTTGTGTAACATGTAGAGCTTTCTCCTCCTTTTTATTAGTATCAAAATGGTCATACAATATTCCTCCACTGCTTTGATAGGGACAATTTCCTTATTTTATGCCAAGAAGAAGATTTCTGTGAAAAATATTAATCGTTTTACACATTTCCTTCTAGAGGTCTATTGTGAAGTCCCACCTGAGATTCAAAATGGTTATCTCATATCAATGAGTGGTCAGAAATACAAGGACATAGCAAATTACAAATGCCATCATGGTTTTATTCCCTCTGGAAACATGACATCAATTTGTGGTATGCATGGCTGGACCAAAATATCTCAATGCCAAGGTAAAAACATAATACATTTATATGAATTGAACTTTTGTTTCTCTAATATTTTCAGTCATACGATTGGAGGAGACTTGTCAAATTCTGAAGCAGATTTGTGAAACTATTTGGCAATTAATCTTTTTATTAAAGAGTTCACTTTTTTGGAAATGATATAGGGGCAAAAAGAATTGATGTCACCTAGGAAGGAAAAGGGGACTAGAGTAGGTTTTGACTGTGATGACAGGAATATTATGGATCTGTTAAGTGCTTACTGTAGATTTGACAGATGCAGCCTAGAAACCAAGCTGAAAGTGTACAGAGCAGTTTATTTACCATTACTG
>JAOWAY010200821.1:0-10146 GCA_028565895.1 Goniobranchus geometricus | reverse complement strand
CCGCAAGGCAGCGGATGTTTGTCCACAATTAGTCTGGCCTCTACCCTTCGATCTGTCCAGCATGGGTGACCCTGTCAAGAACTTTCGCTCCCACTGGCATAGCTCTAGGGGTCAAAGATGCTCGCAAGCCACCACACCACGGCAAGGATAGGACATTGTGGTAGGTTAGTTAAATAATAAAACAATAATATCCTCCGTGATGCATCATATTGCTTCATATGAACATAAAGACAGCTTAGAATCTGACTGCACTTAAGTCTTGAATTAAGAGCATCCCAGAGCGACTGATTACGCGGTACAGGGGAATGATTAGCCTAAGAAGTAAGGCACCAAGACATTGTCTTGACGCCCAGGGCATGGCCGTTGCAGCTTTCAATCGTAGCCTTCGTAATACTATTACTATAATAGCCTGCGCTTGTGTGATGTAGCGGTCAATATACAAAAATCCTAGAACATGAAAAATGAAAAGATATGAAAACAATCAATGAATATGAATGAATTGTTGAGGTGTTACTGTTTTATATAGGTGGACGAAGTTCACGAATGACGAATGTAAACAAAGCAGATCATTCGATTATTCTGTTCAGTTTTAAGCTAAAAATAAGACGAATGTTATTCAACAGTATTTAAAAGTAAGGGAGGAATTCCGCTACTCCAGCGACATAATAAAGAGGGGTTTTTTTTTGGTGGGGTGGTATAAAAAGTTTGGGCTTTGATTTTTGTGGGGATAATAAAGAAGTAAAAAGTAAGAGCATTAATTCTTTTTTTTTTTGTCTGTCATTGTCTTTAATTGTCTACGTCACTTGTCTGTTCTTTGTTGTTTCTCTCCATCGGTCTTAAAAAATCTGAAATGAGAAAGAAGATAAATTATCACAAAATTTGCGGCACGGCAGGTTCGAACCCGCTGCACTCGCCAACCAAGCGAGTGTTTGAACCATCATGCCACGGATTGAGTTGAGTGAATTGCTCGGAACTTCTACTTACGTTTTCATTTAAAAATAGGTCGCAAATTACATTCCATCTTGTGATTTGTCACAACGAGAAGTAGCGAAAGCAACTGCGAAACTTTCATGCTGCGACTCCGCAACCCAATAGAAAAAGCTGGCTCTCATGAACGTAGTGGCACCCCCAAACCCCCCATTTTCTATTGTGTCCGAGTAGGGGTTGATGATAACGGGTTGATGTTAAAGACGATAAAACACGCCTGCCCTTAATGTGCGTTTGTGATGAATACTCGTGCATAGTGGTTGCTGTATGTCAGGATCCCGGTCAAGAAACTGAAGAGAAGGGAATAACAAGTACAAAATGAAGACAGCAGAAAATGGCGGACGAACTTTTTTTTTCTCCACCTCGCAGACTTTCGTGGGATATAACTCGTTATAGGTATATTTACAAGGCACAAAACTGTGAATTCAGCTCACTTTGTGACCATCTTTGTTTATGAACATGAAAATATTTAGAGGAGACGAGTGGCGGGACGATATGGAATTCCAGTCCTCGTATCTACAATTATGAGGTGGGTGCTCATTATTGCTTGCATCCAGTGTGGAGTCCCCCAACCCCAATCTAGAAAACATCCCCTGGGGGTCAAAAGTAAAGGAGTTACCGCCTCTGGCCAAAAAATTAAATCTCTGTAATCTTTAATTAGATTAAATTATCTCCATCTAGATCTTGCATTTGTGCAAGACAGACCCAAACGGAAATATATGTTACCAGGAAAAACCCAATGGCGGCCGAATTCAGATGAAATCGGTCAGTACTAGATAGTGTAACTTCTAAACGGTGCATTTCCAGTGGCTTTAATTATCATTTTTTTTGTGTTCAGCACATGGAATTACGTAAAGAGATCCCATTGGAATGGCAGGCTGTGGGACGGGTGTAGAGGTAAATTAATACCAAATGAAGTGTTGGTCACATCGGGGATATTTGCATGTCCTTCATTTACTTTTTATTTTTCAAAAACTATGAAGAAAGACAAAAATATCTTACAATCTGCTGTCCTTCCATGTAATCTTCATCCTCATTCAGGCTAAGACAAAAAAAGAATTTAAAACAAATCTCAAAACGCATAAAAAGCACAACAGTGAATAAAACACGGATGAATAAAATACAGGATTGACTTTCATATTGCTGGGTGCATAGCTGCCAACCCTCTTGGAAACTGCGGATATCTCCTGCATTTACAATTTATCTCCTGGCCACTGTGAAAATTTCACAGATAGAAAAGATTTTGAAAAATTGAGTGTACCGGTGTGTGGAACACTATTCAATGTACAATGCGGAAACCACCTGGGCTGTCCTGGACAAGGAAAATGTAGGTTTCTATCAATGAAAAGGTGAAGTTTTGTCCAGTATATCGTGATGTAGTCTTAAGATAGATTTTATCAAAAGGTTTATTCATGATGTGCTTCATGTTTGCCTTTCTATGTCATGCATTTCATGCCAGGACTCTCCTGTCCCTCAACGCGAAAGTCCTATAGTCTCACGTTTTCTCAGACAGCTCCTGTGCCTTGTTAGAAGAATTAATTGAATTGTTGTCATGGAGAATGACAGAATGTGAAATTTACTGTACAATTTACCGCATCTACTGAAACATGACATGTGAATAGTGCATAGGCCTAGGCCTATAGCATTCCTTTCCTACTCACTTACATCATCATAATTTGATGACCAATTCACAGTGTTTAAGTGGATTGAAACCCAGATGAAACATGCCTGATCTTGCAATTACTAGTACAGAGGCGGCTCTTGTGGAAAACAACAAATCTTCAAAGCGACTCCTCTGACTTGGCTCTTCCATTGTTAACCAGGAGATATCAGATTACACCCTGGTACTGTTGGTGACTTTCTTGCTGGGATGTTGACATTTAATGGGCATTGAATTAACAAGTTCATGTTCTTGCGAAAATTGCGTTTTTTACTTTCTTGTTAATTGCAATAAATTAAGCCCCTCAAAATTCTCTGCATTTCTTCTTAATTTCTTAACTTTAACTGCCTAACCACAATTTAATGAAGGTTCTGTTTCAGTAGCTGTTGCCATTTCCATGTTATGGGGCGTAAAGAAAGGAACCAAATTTTTGAAGTTCAAATAAGCAAAATTATTAATTTCTCAAAATTGGTCGGTCAGATTAATTTTATATTTTTGCTAGATAACTTCAGTGGGTTTTTTTATCTCTGATATGTGAAGCTTCAGTATCGTCTTCAAATTTAGTATTGGATTTACTTTGTATTTTTGTTATTCTCCCTATAAATTGGAAATTGAATATTTTATTTTTTCTTTCCAGCGCAATTTTTTGGTGCAAAATGACATTCTATGATGAAGTAAACACTCAATAAATATGTGTCTTTACTAAATGAATTGTGTCAGTGTTGTGGACAACACAATACTGCAAACTAAGAGAGATCATGGGAAGTTCAGGAAGTTGTTTTTTTTTCCTGCCCAATAAACCTACAAATGTTTGTGCTGGACCCAGTCTAAAAGCTTGAATCCTATTCCAGCTCTTCAGATTACAAGCATCAACACATTCACCTTTAATCATCCATAGTTTCCACTTCTGCATTAGAGTCAACATGGCTCCTTTCCCTTATCGTCACTGATCAAATCTGGTCAGTCAAAATAAGCATGTCAGTTGTGTCAAGTAGCCTACTGTAAATTAGACAACCCAGATCAATCAAATAATATTCTGTAAGATGCATTTGTGATTATTCCTGTACTGGAGCATGTAGGTAGACCCTATATTATATAATTGTTGAAACAGAATGTTGTGTGTTTTTAAAGGGTTAAAAAGAGAAAATAATTATACTCGAAAGTTTTCTGAACCCAAAAATTTATCTGATTATTATTCAGTTGTATTTGATTCTCTGTCTCATTATACATGGTATATGTTCAACTTTATACTGTCTTTTAACCTCTAGGTTGATTTTCATTGCACCACAACGCTCAGTCTGGAATGTGAACTTTGTTATGATGCGGAAGTCTCTTTCATAGGCCTACTTATACCATGCCTTCTTTTTACCATTCTCTCTTTTATTATATATATATATGTACTTACAGTAACCACAGACACACCAGTTCAATGGTCTAATGGTAGAGTGTTGGCCTCGAACCAGGAGGTCATGAGTTTGATCCCCGGCTGAGTCATACCGAAGACTAAAATAAAAGTGGCAATTTAGTAACTGTCTTGCTTGATGCTCAGCATATGAGAACAGTTCTAAGACTGGTCGGCCCAGAGTCAGTATACATATATTGTGACTGGGTGAGTCATTCCAGTTGTGCTATACCTTATGACTCATGTGTGGCAGCACATAAACATGTCAAAATAGCACAGTCACTGATATAACCTATGCTGTTAAAAGGTGACATTAAACCCACAAAATAAAATAAAACCACAGACAAGATGCACATTTTAGTTGGACTGAATTTCACTTTTTTTTTAGTTTTGGTATTTTTCAAAGTTCCAATGTTCTGAATTTTCATAGATCAATTGTGGTCCATTAAGATCCTAGGTCAATTTAAAAACTAACCTGCAGTCTTTGTTATTTTTATCTTTATCTACCTTTTTTCCACAGACAAGTGTCAAAATGGTTTACCAGATGCCCAAACATGTCTAAAGTAGGCCTCATTGATACATGTCCGACGAGCCAACGACCTAGTCTTTCAGGTGTTGCTTCCCACTTCTCATGTCAAGCTTCCAACATAACAAGAGTTTCTTTGGCTCCTGAACTTTCATCAGCATCTTTGTTTCGGAATGCTTCCAAATCAGTGAATGTTAACAGTGTAAGGAACTATATGAGAGAGTACTACAAACCCAGTGCTTGGAAACGTTTCAATAAAAATAATATAGAAAAAAGACTAACTAGAGATGGTGGCTTGCAAATTCTGTGGAGACGGACTCTTAAAGGAAAGCACAACTTTGCAGTGTTTCAAAGAATTCTTCCAAATACCCATGACAGTAAAATTTTGGACAAGCATCAGCTTAGATTTAGAAAACATCCTCTCACTAAAAGAAGACTGCCCAAGCCAGGTTTATATTGATTTCTTAGAATTTCAATTTGTTCTTACCTATTTTGTCCTCTTGTTTTACCAGTTTGGTTACATAATGTGAGAATTTAGCATGCTTTTGACAGAAAAAATAAAATTTGAGCATCTAAATTGTACTGAAAGCTAGATATATGCCCTTGTCCTCTTCAGTAAGTCTTTGGATGTATGAGCTGTTATTGAAGTTGACGATCACTTTGTGTTTTGGTCTTGCCCATATGTGTTGCATGTTGTTGTTTAAATAGTGAAGAAGGAAAGAGGAAGCATTCACTTTTTTTTAGTTTTAGACTTTCGTAATGAACTCCCTGAAGAAACATACAATTACAACACACTTTAGAAGTCAAAAAGATGGCAGTTATCACCGTTCAATGAGGCAACCATACTCATTGTGCTTTACAATGGTATTTTTCTCCCCTTACCAACATCATCAACGTAGAATGTTTAGAACAAGACCAGCGACCTGTCATCTGAGGGAATTTGTGGTTATGAGCCAGAGTGCGCAACCATGACACAAACCCGCTTGGTTGCCCATCTTTTTGCAGGCCAAGTTAAATCTTGCCAGGCTCATAACTTTTACCAAGTTTTAATCACTGCTTAGTCACCAACATCCAATTTATGTCTGCCTTTCTGTCTCGTGACCTTTTCTCTGTTTAAACAGGTTTTATTAAATGAAGGGTAAAATCTATTTCCAAATGAAGCATTTAGTCTTGAGGATGTGGAAAGAGTGTGGTGGCTTAATTGCAAAACTGAAGGTGATTTTGATAGCAGTCTTTAAAAAAAACATATATGATGTTGAAGATAGTAGATTGCCATTGTCACTCATTTTCTACCTGATCTTAATGACCAACAACTATTCAGATTGACCTTATTAACTCAGATTAACCTGATTAACTTTACACAATGCTCAAATATAATTTTTACACTGGTTTACAACTGCTGAATGTACTGGTACAAGACATGGGGAATTCCTTCTCAAGCAGCCAATTACCCAACATTTCAATACATTTGTTCTCTAATCTTATGACATAAAGTAAGCACATGCCAATTTTAAAGTCTACCTGTTGACACTGTCGCATTTCAGAGATGCAGAGCAGTAGCCCATGGATAGATTCCCATGCATAGTCAATGACTATCTATTGGTCTCTTTGTTTCGACCAGACACAGGTTGGCACCTTCCAGTTACCCTTGACCGGGTAGGGCGACCATCGGACACTTACCCGTGGCTAGCCACAAGCTCCTTGTGGCTTTGACCTAGACTAAGAACATAAGTGAGAAAAAAATGTTGTGACACCTCGTCTAACTGGTCACACCACTATCTCAAAAAAGCTGGATCTTAGATAAAGGGGGTGGGATCTTACGGGGCAAATTTATAAAGAAAAAATTCTGTTTACAAAGAAGAGCGGGATCTTAGGCAGAATGGGGTCTTAGGCAGTCACTACTGTAATCTTAACTATAAGAGTGTTGAGGCCACCACTGTTAAGTGAACTCCTCTGTTGAAACTGGACCAATTTTTTAAGTGTTTTTTTTTTCTTAATTCATCAGAAAAAAATCTCGTGTGCCATGGTGCCTTTCATTTTATCGATATTGAACTCAAATATGCTCACTGTGCAAAATACATTGTTTATTTCGGTAAAAAAAACCAATTTGAGCTTTAAACATGGCCAACAAAACGAAAGTGACTGGCAGGAGATGAATTGAGATTAGATTCCGTATGGTGCACTAGATCTAGGCCCTATTGAACGTGTGCTTGGTCCATCAAATAGACCTTGAACTAGATCTAGGTAATAGATCTAGAGACCGAGAATGATCTAGATCTAGATCTAGATCTAAAATTCTACATCTACATCTAAGTCTGAACCATGGGCAAGGCCGTGAATACAAGCTAGTAATAATAATAATAATCATAAAGCCTGTTATGTCCCATAGGGCAATTTTTCTTTGGTATTTCTAGAGGGAAAGCCGAGAAGAAATCTAACGTCAAGCCGCAGAGCAGTGCCATCATGGCCATAGAGGTAAATTATCTTGCCCCAGGTAAAAAAAAATGCAGTGCCCAAGTGGGGCTCAAGCCCACAGCGTTCAAGTCTCAGTGCAATGACTTAACCACTTGGCCGAGCGCCCAAACTTCTGAAGTGGCCAGAATGTTTTAACAATCTTTGACTCATGGCTAACACCAGCAATGGCTCTAATCTGTGTTGCTAGATTCGGATATATTTTGCCTTTAAGGTTGTCATGCCTTTTTTCATCATGTTTTATATATTTATATGGTAATAAATGTATGCTTCGATTATTATTAAACTAGACAAAGCCACTCTTGCATGTCATCCCACTAAGCCTCAGAAACATTCTTGCCAATACTGTGTAATAGACAGCGGTTTCCCATCTCCTGCAAATTTGAATCTGAGACATTAATGAGATGATTAATGAATTAATGGCTTGAATAATGACATTAAGCATTTAAAACCATGCAAAAAGGCGTTCATTAAAACACAAAAGTCTTAGGTAAATAAGCTACAGTACATGTTTATTAGACACTGTAGTAAATAAATGGAGTTGTATAATATAATGATATAATATAACAGTTTCATAATATTAATATTACAACTTGTTGAAGCATTATCTGTTTAATCATGTGACACAAGAACAAGTTTCAAATAATGGCAACCTTAAGTATAGATTTATAATAAAATAACCACAAAAAGAAAAATGACACCCTACAGACCAAATAATAAACTGTCAATTGCCCCCAAAAGACATGACACCACAAAACATTTTTTTTTTTTTTTGTACAATGCAACATGGTTGAACAACAGATATATAACCAATGTAGCCATTTATATCGTAGTTAAAAAATCTTATGTCATACTTTGATTTTCTTGATTTATTTTTAAGGTACTGCAAAAAGAGAAGTACATGTATTTATATATCATTTTATTTAAAGAATAAAAACAGTAGCCTTCATGTACTATTTATCTTTCAGCTCTGGACGGCAGAACCAAAATGAGGTCTAGCATTCAAGAGTTTACATCAGTTTCTGTGGTTACTTAAAAAATCATGAACATCAAAACTGGACAAGATCAAATCATACCGATCGCCGATACAGTTTTTCAAAAGTAAAAACATTCACACTATTTTAATCAATTTTGATAATGAAAATTTTGAAATTTCAATTTCATGTAAAAAAAATTAAAAAAATAGTACAAACCTTAAATATCTCCTCCTGATTCTTAATTTCAAAGAAAATTAAAAGATTTATACCAGGCTGACAGACACTAGTATGATATCATTATTACCATGCACTTTTCTTTTTGTGTATAACAATTTAAACCAAAACCTGATATCAAAAAGGAAGGAAATTTAAAGAAACAGATCACACTATGACATAAAAATTTGGTGGACAGTGATCGAACTGAAAATGACTACACAAAGAATAAAATTAAGACCTGAAAGCCCCTTATCCCCCCTCCACAACCCTCCCCATTCTCTCTCACTGAAAGACAATCATGAGTAATGTATTGAATTAGTATCAAGTGACACTTCTGATGTGTCGTGGTAAACAGACATCCTGTAGGGAAGTTTGGATAACCTTCAAATTGCTCTGCAGTCAACTACCCTGACCTTAGAGTACTGATTAGGTGTCCGCTTTCATCAATACAGACTAACAATTCCCCCTTGGTTGATACTAGATTTTTACAACAAACTTTTTGTTCAGGGTTCAAAATCTCTAAATAAACGAGTCCTTCCTAAGTAAAAAAAAAAACAAACCAACAACAAAACTCGCATGATAACGAAAATAATGAAAAGATAGAAAGAGTAGGCTTGCTCGCTAACCTCTAGTAGCTAGTTGGCCTATATAATGTGTACATCATGAACTAATGATCAAAGGGAGATAAATAATGTATTCTTTTTGACCGATTTTATTATTACAGATGTCTTTTTTTTATAATTGTTAATCTAAATCAGTACTGATTATTGATTGAAATTGACTTGCCTTAGTCGATTCGATATTCAATACTGGCTTAGTATGAATTGGTGCCCACCCTTACATGTGGGTACTTTCAACTAAACATGTCCACTGACGATAATACTACCACTCAGGCAAACTGAGTCAGTGTGCAAGCAGTGGAGATCACATATAGTGCGGCCGGTAATAACGAGAAGTCAGTTAAAACAAGGTTGATCCAATTCCCTGTTTATTTTCCTTATTCATACTTTTACTCAAGATCACCAATAACAAGGTTTAAATTCAATAAAGGCCGTCTGTAACAGGGACTATGCTGGTCAGTCAATTTGTGTGAGTGGCAAAAATAACAGTAAAAAGCAACCCATACGGCAATACATTATTTTGGTACCTACATCACAAAGCTAATGTATGATGACCATACTTCATAATACATGTACAATGTGATGAGTAACGGCCTGCATGTCAGCTCAATCGCCCACCCACGGGTGTCTCATTACCTGCAGTTGCAGAGAAGTGGGGGTGTCAATTGATTGCTTACATCCCTCCTGGGTTATTTTTACATCACTAACCGGGTCATCCTGCCCTTTGGTTATGATTGCATATATTTGAGTCGCCTGTCACAGGGTAATCATGTCGGTCCAGGCGATCTCTTTATAAGCAATGTCCACTGTATATGAAGAAGGTGAACAACAACAAGGGGACGGGTTTCTTGCGATTATAATTAAACAAAAATCTTGTCTTGAGTCATACCGAAAGATTTAAAAATTGCAAAAGATGAACACGAAATCCACTCCATAATGATACTATACACTGTATTAATGAATAAAAATATGTAATAAAATCTTTGAAGTCCACTCCATAATGATACTGTACACTATAATAATTATAAAATGAATAAAAATATGCAATAAAATCTTTGACTTGACTAAAAGAACATTGTATGTAACAGTCAAAATATGTAAGATGTAATAAAGTAACATTCCTTATTACACCTACAAGTAATTTTACTAGATAAGCATGCCATAGAAATTAAAAAGGCCATTAAACTATTACCATGACAATAAAGCAATAACATAATAATATTATTAATAATAATTTAAAAAATAAAAATAGTAATAACAATGATATAATAATAATAATAATGATC
>JAOWAY010200710.1:0-10146 GCA_028565895.1 Goniobranchus geometricus | reverse complement strand
GCTCCATGAAGAGCGATCAGCAAGTCCAGATGGGCGCAAAGGTAATCCAGCAGTGTTTCCATGAAATAGATCTATGGGATATCCGTGAAAATAGTTAAAATTGATCCCAGTAAGTAATATAATTAAGAGCATAACAATTCACTTCCTGGAACAAGAGAGAGCCAGCAGAGATTGACAAAGGGTTTGAGTGAGTGATAACCCCTGAAATTACTGGAGATCTAGATTTCAAGAGCCGAGAATTGACCCGAGATTTCAGAAGGAGAAACATCCAGTGAATTCTTAGGCCAGGCCTATCATAGGTTCAACTGAGGCATCGATGAGCCTAAATACAAGACAGCAGCATGCCTAAAGCTCGCTTCACTTTTTTGATTTTGATTTCTATTAAAAAAAACAAAAAACATTGCTGCGTGGGTAATGTGGGGAGCTTGTTTCATCTTTTATGCCATAATTGTGGATACAATTTCTGTAAGTATTTCCACTGAAATGGGGTCCATCGTTTGACCTCAGGTATTCCATGTTCACTTATTATTTGTTTTGTTAATGAAGTCACTTTATGATTGGCACTTTGCTCTTAGGGGATTCTTCTGATCAATTGGAAATTTGAATAATAGTCGGCGATAATATTCTTCTCCTTTTAGATAGAATAGGTCAGTTCCTAATTTGCGCCATGCTTGTGTAGGGATATCGGTTGAAATGAGAGGTTCTTTTCTTTGGCTTGGAAGATAGACTTGGCATGTTTGACAATTTTTGATAGTGCCTTCAATGTCCTTACTGATATTTCACCAGCATACTGCTGTACGTGCTCGAAGCAGTGTTTTCTCTATACCCTGGTGAGGTTCATGAAGTTTTTGTAGTATTCCTTTCTGCATTGCCTTTGGAATAATAATTCTGTGGCTTTTATCGAGAATCTCGATTCCTCTATTTTAAATGTTTTTTATTGAGATTTCTTAATCTGGATCTCAGTCAAAATTCAAGACCGTTACTGCCACTACTACATCCAACGTAACCAGGATTGAAGTGTGAAGGAAACGGCCAAAGTGACCGAACATGGTTTTAATTTCAAAGCCCTGCTTCCTTCTCATACAGAGTTTCAGCCTTACTATTGTTTCCTTTAGCACGTTCCCCATTCCTTCTCCGCGTAATGCAGTGTCTCACGCAGTGTTTCCTTATAAAAGCACATACCCATTCCTTCTTTGTATTACCGCAAATGCCCAACCTCACCCAAATTCCTGTAGAACGGGTAACCATGCTAGTTTGTATTAATGTATTTCTAAATTGTGTAATTATGTGAAATGCGAAATTGAATACTGTCACTTTTCCTGTCAAAAATGCTGCAGTTGAACTCAGATACAAAGGGAGTAACGGGGCCATCTATAATTTCCCGTTGTAGGCGAGTCCCATTGTGAAGGTGCATCAGGAGATTTGTAAGACATCACTGAATTAAGCAAAATCATTCTGTTCATTTCCAGGTTCGTTTGTAGATGCATCTGTGTGTTTTTTGTTTGCTTGTTTGTTGGGTTTTTGTTTGTATGTGGTTTTTGATTTTTGGCGATTTTGGTTTCAAGGAGTCCCGAATTGACCACCGATAAACATTAGTATGAGAAAACACTGACCGGCATACATCAACTACGTATAACCCTGCAATGGGCTTGCTTCCTTGTAATTTTAGACAATACACGTGAGACATACAGTTTATAACTTATAACCCCTACGCCCAATACCTTTGGCCAAGCCTTAAATTAGATGTGCAGCCCTGCTTACCTGTCAAATTCAAGTAACGGATTGCACATTTTTTTTTTTTGCTATTGAAATGGTCAAGTAGACCCGCCACTTTATGCACTCCACTCACACAGAGAACACTGGGCAGTGATGCACACCATTGTTCGCATCTCTAGGCCTAAGCTATGAGATTGACTTAAATAAAAATACAAGTGATGTATTGTGCTTTTGTGATAAAACAATGCATACATCAAGCATTTCTTCGAAAAGGGTGATCTTGATTCAGGTATTGTTGCGTATAAATTATAATGCGTGTGGTCCTATTCTTGACGTATTCGAACGAGGCATTACTTGAACATGGGAGCATGCCAACATTGCAGTGAACGGGTTTCGGATCACAGTTTTGCCACCTGAAAGGACATACCGTAGCAGTGTGTGTGTAGTAGGCCTTCTTTTGTTTCTTGCTCAATGCTTGACCACTGTCATAAAAATGTCAGGCTAAGCAAGTAAGAAAGAGGGAGAAGAGAAAAATGCAAAACAATGTGTATGGGGATAATGGTTAGTCATGCCCATAGTTTGAAATTACACACATCCCTCTTCCCTGCACTGCACTATCTTTGACTCAAGCGAAGCCCATGCCGTTAAAATTGGTCACTGCGCAACGCAGTCTGAGAGGTGTGGAGCCATCAATTTGTGGTGGGAGGAAGTGGGAACGCTTTGTCTTTGGGTCATCAATTTACCCCCCACCTCCACCCATCCCACTTTCATTCGCTGTTTCTTGTCCTTCACATAAACATGATGTCAGTGTGGCAGACATATCCTGCCCCCCTCCCCATTCCATTCTCATGACATTGGCATAACATTGACCTTTTGTTCACCTTGCCGCCCAGCATACGTGGATCTTGTGTGGTAATTTACTGACAAGGGTTTGGCTAGCCCCAGGTTGTCTTTATCATCTCAGGCAGGGATTTTTACCGCATGCGTAGAATGCAATTTAGGCAGGTGGGATTCATTTATTCTGGAATGTAGTAACAAAACACCGCTATCACATCAGTCTTACCACCGTCGTAGCTGTGCTTGGTGAAATAGCATGCCATTGTAAAACAGCATATTTGTATAGGCTGTATAGGGCGCGAATCAAGGACTTGAAAAACCCTCGTTTTAGGCAAGTCCCCGCTGTAGACAAGGCCGTTGTACTTGAGCTCCACTGTATTTTGGTCTTCTTGCAGGATTTAGATTTCTATTACAGACGAAAAATATTTGTTCGCGTCATGTAATGGAAAGGTTAACCTTAGGATTAGGTTTTTTAATTTATCTACTTGTGTATTATTTTTTTTACTTTTACTTTGATTTTTGAGAAGAAAACTTTATGAAAGCTTATATATTAATTAACTTGTGGTATAAACTGCAAAGAAAAGTTCTTTTTTTTATGGTGAAAACACGAACCTGTCACCTTTTATTACTTAATTTTTTTTGTTTGAATCATTTTTAAACCCCTCCCGGCTTCATGGTGTCCTGTTTATTCATGGAAGAAGATGAAAACAAATGATCTCCCTGGCCCCAGTTCTGATGTTCAAATGCCTGTCCCAGCAAAAGTAGGAGAAAAGGAGTCTGTGACAGATCAGAAGCTATTTGCAGAAAAAGCTGAGAGGACAGATGACCTTGATGGAAAGAAGAAGTCATCAGATGAAACAGAAGGCCAAGGGAGCAAAAGTATCCCTGATGGTAGGTGCTGAAGTCCTCAGAGGTTTCAACATATTTAATACAAATTTGAAAGAATATAAGTGATGGCCTTAAGGCATTAGTTGAACAAGGACAATGAAATGTTTCTAGCCAATCTTCCTTTCAAAGTCTACTGAACATTTTAGACATGACATGATACAGTTTGAATGTTACCATTTACATTATGATTGAGTGGTTTGGATTTTTTATTCCAAAAGACGTCTTAGGATATTTCTAAGCCTATACATTTATTTCTGTACTAAACTATGTGGAGCATCTATTGCAAATGACTGTAATGCAGATACAATTCAATCTTGTATTATTTTTATAGAAAACATGGCTGCAATTTTCAAATCAGGAAGTGATTTTTTCTTATTTTTTATTTTTTTGCTTTTGATGTCTTAAAACGTATGATGGAAGGATGGTGATGGTTTTTCCTCTTTAAAA
Organism: Goniobranchus geometricus; assembly: GCA_028565895.1. Taxonomy (NCBI): domain Eukaryota; kingdom Metazoa; phylum Mollusca; class Gastropoda; order Nudibranchia; family Chromodorididae; genus Goniobranchus; species Goniobranchus geometricus. The sequence goes on along the minus strand of JAOWAY010200710.1, from coordinate 6,258 downwards.
CATTTTCAGATGGTGTGTCAGTAAAAAGCATTCGAGGCAATTTTCAAGGCAAGCCTCTTGAAAAGGGCACCATTGCTGATATAGAGGATATGGCAGTTACTCAGTTGCAAGACCCTAACAGAACTGTATTCAGTTGTTGTGTATGTATTGGATTAATGTGAGAGCTGTTGTACTCCAATGGTCATTCAATTTTAGTTGAGCAATGTTTTGTGCCTGATAGACTTGTTCAAAATATTGTTTCTTAGCCTGGCAAGTATGATGTCAGTGTAAAGCATCATAGGCGTGCCAAGTATATGAATATGAACGTGATAAAGTCTCATCTTGTATTTATTTTTTTGTAAAAATAAGGATATTTAAAATATACAATTCATTTCTTTTATTTTGTTTTTGGTTGTTTCTTTTGTTTCCGCATAGAGTAGAGATAGGACTTTTACCTGAATTTTACTTCTTACTGATATCTGAAACAAGAAAAACCTTGCATATAGCAAGGAGTCTGTCTTCTAATTTTTCTGAAATATTTTTTACATCTTTTTATCTCAGTATTGCGGTATATCAGATTATTCCAAAGATGACTTTAAAGATCATGTCAAAGGGAACTTCCACAAACAGGTGAGGAAAAATATGTATGCTATTTCAAATTTTACCCTCCAACGTACTTTATGTCGATGTATGTTTTTTCAGTTAGTCTTTATTGTACTTAGTGTTTATTTCAAATGGGCATTGTTACCATTGACTTATCCATGTCTAATACCCTGAGGTCTTTCAACGAGAAATATACTATGCATTTCTATGCATTAAATAAAGTCAAAGGAAATGTTCTGAATTACCCATATTATTGTGCATATTATAAGCTTACTAAGTGTGTGGAATTTCTCTTATCTGGAACCAAAACTGGAGGTTATGATTTTCAACGTATGATAATTTTTGTGGTTCTCTGAGTTCAATGCTTGCAAAAAGTGTGGAGGTCAGAGATTTAATGAATTGCTCTGCCACAATAACTCTTACCCTTAGGACAGGGCTTTCCTACCAAGATTCTAGGGTCTCATCTCTTGTATGGTCTTTTGACCTTCATTGGTCTTGAAGAGGACAAGGCGTACACATGTATTTCTTTATGTTTCGGTTCAATCATGTAATGTGCTTGCTCAAGTGGACTTCTTTACAAACATACAGTGGAGAGCTCGTAAGATGAACGATCAAGGAGTTTATCTTAAGCAATATTTTTCATAACCATTTCCAACAGAAACATCAATGTCAATCAAAGTGAGGGATGGGTAAAAGTCATGTGACCTAGATTAAGATCTACTGAGGCTTCGTAATCTTTGCTTCCCACAAAGGAAGTTGAGACAGGACAGAGTCTGGGTGATAATGGAGCATCCCAGTGAGAAATAGCCTTAATGGTGTGCAAACCCACTTGTGGTCTGGGTCCTCTTGTGTGGAAGAGAAGCTACAATGACTTCAAAAAGTTTTTATTTAAGCAAATAGAGAGAGATTCCCATTTATTTAAACCAGGATTTGATTAGTAGATGGACATAGCTGACATGGTTTATTTTAAGATTCTACATCGCCTTTTTTTTTTTTATAAGTGCATTCCATTGTATATCATGGGGACGATTTGGCCATCAAGCCAACCTCTACCTACCTGATTTTCTCCCATGGTTTGCTTTGCCTAAATGACTGACTTAGCTACTTCCAGAGAACAGAGAAAAAGCTGTAAATATTAAGGACCATCAACCAGGCTATTTGTTCAAAATTTATCGGAAAAATGCTTGTCCACATCAAGCTGTTATATATTTCGATCATTTTTTTAAAAATGTATTATCAGAGCAATGGACTTACACTGTAATAAAAGAGATATATTTCGTCTTGACAAGACACTTTATATCTTTAAATCGAAGAAATTTGACATATAAATCTGGTTGCCAATCCTAGATATATTTGTTGTATATGACTACATTGCATGTTTTTGCAATTATATTATTGCAGGAGTTATGTATTTGTCATTGCATGGTTAAGGTTTAAAAGAAAAGACTATAATCTGTCAGATTTGTCATTTTCATAATAATAAACAACATGAAACACTTGGTTTGGCTCTCTTCTTTTTTAAGTACAATCTACTGGCACTTTTTAGTGCCATGAAACAGAATCTGCTAACATTATCCTCTCTTTCAAATACAGTAGGTACTGGCTATTAACACAGTCCACGGGAGACACCAAGACCAAGTTCTTAGTGATTCTTAGGTGAAGTCAAGGTTCTGGGACATATTGGTAATTTTACTGATGAACACAGTGAAAACTGAGAGTATCTCAAGGGTGTCATTGGGTAACTAGAAGTTATAGACACTTCAAGTTTTCCGCCGCCACAATGATAAGTGCTCAGGTGGGCAAAGTTGGAGTAAAACATCTGGCATGTGCAGGTGTCGAATTTGATATGTCCTCTTCTATAATTTGCTTAAGTAATGTGTTACGTATAATACCCCCTCTCTGGATGATCAATTAGAAATAGTCCCTCGGTGACTAGAAAACTGGACGTGATAATAAGTTTGTATCGTAAGTTGACCGGGTCCTTGGTCAAATTATTTGCTAATTGGTACGCCTATGTTATTAGGGTGTTAACTTTGCATTGAGTTTTTTTATGATGCTTATCTTTTATAAGTACATATCTACTTTATTTGTGTATCTACTGCAATATTTTTGTCTTCATATGTAGGTTATATGTTCCATACTTATTTTAAACAGGTCCGTGTCAAGCGCTTAGGGCCTAACATAACTGGATTTAGTGCTATATAAAACTTTATTATTATTATTATTATTATTATTACACAAATAAAATTCGTTTCACCAAAGAATCATACTTAGGCAATCAGGTTCTTAAGGGGAGGGTTCTTAGTTGGTATCGACTGTCAGTCACATTGAGAATCCATAAAATTAAATGTGGGGCTTGATGGCTGCCTGCAACACATATACCATCTGAATGTGTAGGCCATCTTAAGTATCGGTATACTGCGGAAATCACAGCACTGTATGTCATGTACAACGTTGCGTTGTTGGTAAAGATTCCTTACATATCGATTGCCGTTAAGTACTTGTACTATGTTTCAGAGGAGACTCGAGCCTACTCATAGTTAATAAGTGCTGGAGGTCGAAATGCCCCAAAATTATATGAATTGTCTCCATTTCATGCATTTTTGGGGTTGTTTCTCTTGATTTTAATTTTACCAAAAATGAGCAAGACTTCTACATTGTACTTTCGTTTTATTTTTGTTTCTGGTGAGGGTTTTTTTTCTTAAAGATGTTTTAAATTTTCATTGCATTATTCAGGCCTGCCGTTTATCCCAATTTAATCCGGATCATCCTGATAGTTTTGTGATTTTTTGTCAAATCACGATTGTTATCAACTGGATCCCGGTTTTTTCTACACTTTAAGGTCATGTTTACCGGCATTTTGATATATCCGGCTCCCATCTTCCTCTTGAACAATATTGAATGCAAATCAGCGAGTCAACACCGACAATACCTTGAATGCAATGTATGACTAGTAAACGCTTAGATTTTACTGTAGTCCTTATCCTATCAACTATGAACGAAATCACTGGCATGATGCTATGAACCTTCATTGGGGTAATGCTTGCTCTGTGAGGAATACTCCTGGATAAGCCCCATATAACACATTTATATATCAAACCTTCCAAGACGGGAGAGGAAATAAGAAATTCGCTAGTAGTGCTGTATCTAGATCTAATCTAGATCTGCCTTTAAGTGACAGATCTTGATGTCAAAACAGCATGCAAATTTGTGGCCCAGATCTACATAGAGGCGAGTCTGGAGGAGTTCAGTCTACCTCATATTCAAATCAAGGCCTAATCCTATCTTGATTTGGTCCACTGTGCAATGACAGTGATTGACTGGACCTTAGCCGTCATTCACTGTCATTGCACAGTGTCAAGAGCTTCATAATTGATTTCTTAATCGGCTTCGCTGTTGCTGATCCTTATTTTGTTCTCCCAGAGCCTGTTTTTTTTTCTAGTTGGATCCTGATTTTTTTCATCTACTCAGTGGCAGATCTGCTTATTCATTATTATAAAAGAAGAAAACATTGCGTCTACATGTGACAATATGAGGCTGTTCACAACACATGGAGACCAAAGAATACCATCGTCTCATTGTTTGACCAAAGTTAAAGTCTCGCCTATCACCAATTAGGGATGGGTATTCTTGGATTTTTATCAGATTTCTGTTTGCTTTTTTTAGTCTGCTTTGAAAAAATTCTGAGACTCTTTATTCTTGTTGAAAGTATGATTTTTCTTTGCCTATGGTTGTGGCCAATGGTGAAAAAATATTTCACAGGAAATTTTGACCGGATAGTGCCCGCCATAATCACAGCAAATTCCTTTTTTCTTTTTTTTAAAATGAAGATGGAGGTGGAAAGAAGAATTTCAGCCCTTTTCAACTTAGCTTGGAGGCTTTTGTTCTTTCAGGGCTTTTATTTTGTTGTTTGACGTATGTCGTTTCTTTTGGTCGTGGTTTCCAGAGGAGTTTTATCTATGGTGCCGGTGGATTCCTGTATCCCGTGGGCTTTGTGCTGTTATCATGGCCCGTTGCTGGGTGATGAGTGAGGCCCTACATCTCCCACCCGCATCTTGGGATCAGTAGGATTACCATTCGTTGGCTTGTTTAAGCTTGGACTGATTGAATGTTTCTTCAGCACGTGCCTTGTTTTCATTGCCAAGTCCTTTCTGTTCCCACCCTCGTCTTGGGGTCAGTAGGTTTCTCGACAGTTGCTTAGATCCGCCCCTGGTCTGTGGACGAGTCCCTTCCTCTCCCACCCTCGTGTTGGGTTTGGTGGGATTTTCGCCCGGCGGTTGTGTTTGTTGTTGACTGTACACAGGTCCTTCCCTCCACCAACTGCATCTTGGCTTTGGTAGGTGTCCCGCGTGTTGCAAGCATGCACTTGTGATCAGCTCCGCCTCCTTCCTCGCGCAAGGGGTTTGGCGGGTGGTTGCCGCTGCTGATATTGGGCCTTCTTGTTGCAGATATGGGCAGTCTTCAGTTTAAGGGGATATGCTTGGTGGCCAAGTGGTGTTCTTGGTTTGCTTGGCTTCTTCTTCAGTTGACGGTTTATGGGAGATGAACCTCTTGTCTGTCTTGCTTGCCTAGCTTATTGGGTGTCGGGGCTGCCTTCCTCCTCTCCCATACTGGGTGTAAAGGGGATTCAGGCGGCTGGCAGTCTTGTGGCATTCTTCCTGGTGTTTTGTGTGTGTTCTTGCTTGTCTGTCCAGTCCTGTGTCAGGTGATCCTTCCCCCCCTCCAAAGATGGGTGTGTTGGGGTTTCCAGCGCCCTTCTGTCATTGTCTGTCTTGCTTCCTTGTCTGTCTCTGCTGGGTGTGTGTCGTTGGTCTTTGTGGTTTGTTGTCGTCTTGTATGATACCTATGGGCCTTCCTCCCCTCCCATAATTCCTGCTTCAAGTCGCCATATTTGTCTGCTTTCACTTTTCATTCCTGCACTCATATTCAGTTCGAAAATTATCTATGCTTTACTTTCTCTCTGCCTGCCAGAGCCGCAGGCATTCTACTCGCCCCCGCTCACCCGGGAAACATTTCAATACTTAATTCCCACTTTTTCAATATAGAGTGGTAAGTGAAAATTTTGATTAGATTACAGTATATAACTATTTCCGATCAAGTTACAGCATTTTTTAAACATGTAATGTGATTGGAATGATGTTGCACTTCAGGACAAATTACCTGCAGCTGTAGTTGGCAAAAATTGCTTCAACAACTTGCTGCAGTGTGAGACAATAATATTGTAGTGTGGTGCAATGCAAGTTTAACTTTCAGCTTTCATCCCTGTATAGGTAATGCATATTAATGCCGGTTATGTTCTATAGACTCACAGTATGGTAATGTAAGTAGCACATATACATGCACAGCTCCGGACATGGAATGGAAATGGTAGCATGATACACACATGATCTGCGTGTGTATGTTTGTATGGGCTTTTTTTTATGAGAGAGAGAGGGCAAGGACAGGCAGACAGACAGGCAGAGATTCTAGTTGTGTAGGCTCTTAAGAGAGATTGATAGTGCCTGTGAGCAAGAGATTAAGGTTGTCAGATAGTGTGAGTTGGTGAAGAGGTTGTGAAAGGTTCTATGATTTTTTGAGCGAGGGTGATAAAGATTGGGTGAGATGGTGAGTGTGTGAGTGAGGGCAATGGACGTTTTGTATGTGTTGTGATAGAGAGAGAGAGAGAGAGAGAGAGAG
>JAOWAY010200599.1:0-10147 GCA_028565895.1 Goniobranchus geometricus | reverse complement strand
TATTGAACAAATCATGTGTGATAAAATGTTTGTTACTGTATGATGTAGAATGTAAGTGATAAAGTAGTTGAGAATCAAATCTTCAGTGCAGTGTTAGGGTAGTGAACTTGCTGCTTATTAGCATAAATCTTGACTTCATTGGTGTCAAATGTAAGACAGTTCAGCAGTAGATATTACTGAGTAATCACAAGGCAGATATCCAAGAAAGCAACTTAGTAAGTCATATCACTGGTGAGCCAATCTTTTGTAGCTATTCTTGTCCATTGAAAATTCTGTTTAGCTTTTTATTCAATGAAGATGCTTATTTGACAGGATTTTATTAAGAGTGTGACTGATAATAACATTGATTTAAGTCAATGTGGGGAGGGACTGAGAAAAAGGATCGACTTGCAAGACAATAGTGTTCTGCAAGGTCCACCTATCCAGAGTGTACTGTATAATAGTGATAATAGGAGAGTATAACAATGACAAAAGGGCAATATAATAGTGATGAAAGGGCAATATAATCATACAAAATGACACACAAACAAAAATGCAATGAAGAGATATTTACAGATGAAAAGACACAAAAGTTCTGATTTGTCCGGCAACCGATATGACTATGCCAGAGACAAGGAAATTTATAATCCTGGCATCACGTAGGCAACGCTGTCTAAGGTCTGACCATGAAGAGATGGAGAACAACCATCCATGCCAGGGACTTGCTGTGTAAGGCAGAGGAGGGGCCCACAAGCACAAATAAGGGAGTCTAAGAGCACAGACAAACTTCCTTGCACGGCAATCATACCCTGAAGTTAAAATGAGAAAAAAAAAAGAAATAATTTAAAAAATGAAATATGATGTCAAATGAATATCGTACCACATTTCAGGGTGAGATAAAAAACAATTTTAAAAAATTGGGACATGTTATAATTTCTTTACGTAATTTTATTGACACAATCACAATCCAGGGCAACAAAAAAAACAACCATAGGCCTTTAGGTCAATTTCAATGAAAAACATTTTAAAAATGAGAATACTTATCGAGTGCTAAATCCATTAAATGTGCTCAAAACTCTGTACAAGTGTTACGCGACAGGCCTTTTTGCAACCAAATACCTTATCAACTCCAACTCCATGCGGAATCTAGAGATCCAGCCATTATACAAGCTCACTTGCTCTGACATATTGACAAGATCCTTTACTGCCTATTGTTGGGTACTCAAAAACACCTACATGGAGTGAGGAAAATGTGTCTAAATAGTCTTACCCAGGGACTCAACAGCACCATAGCACGGTCTGGCCTCGAACTCGGAACCTTGTGGTCACAGGTCAGACACCTTGACCCCACAGCTACACTAAAATAACTAAATGTAGATTGCCACTAACTTAGAACGTGAGGCATGATTCCACCACTGGAGTTTAACATGAAAGGTTCTGTTGATAACTTTATTCATCAATTCCATGATGGATAGGAGGAGCTTCCTACAGTGCTGAAGTGACTGGCTAATTGTCTGTTCTGTCATTGTGTCTGTCTTATTTTTTTCATACCAAAATTACATCTGTAAATGGCCATTTGCGCAATGTTTTTCACCTAATTCGCCACTTTTATTCACAACAGTCCAACAGATATCAATGATTTTTATTATTCAATTGGTGAAATGTTGGTTTGAATAGGTCGATTTGCAATCAGTTGCAATCAAGTGACTGATTCGAGTCTAGTGTGTTCTTTGGTACTTGTAGTATATTGTGCAATGCAGCCAGTGTTGTCAATCATCAACCCAGCCTGTTCACTCACTCCTTTTACCCAAAGGACTGACTGGTTGACATGTTGGCTTAACTTTTTAACCCAAAATGTCTAGTCATTAAAATCAGTGCCTGCCCCCTTTCCTTCATGCTTTATGAACTGAATTTATCAATTGAATCTCATGCAACCATCCGATTCCAGCTAAATGATTGGATCACTTGTCGAAACAGGCTCCTTTTGCTTCCTTTGACTTGCCGTGGTTTTCTTCACAATTTTGTTTGCACAAGTGGACATCTCATGATTTATTGCCATGAATTTTCCCTCACTCTGTTCTGCCATCACATTCTTGTTGACATTGAGGCAAGACTTGATCATGGGTTCAAATAATGGACTAAATGGATGTTTGCAAAGAATGTGTATGCATTTGGATATTGCCTATCCATTTAAAATTAGATTTGTTTAATTGCATTGTACTATGTTTACACTATGACGTTAAACCATACATGTGTAGTTAATATATCTTGCCTTGAAATGTAATGCGGAGGTTGAGGGAAATCATTTTAGGGATTATTGTCCATACTGCCATAGTGTCCAATTTTGCTGCTTCCCCACAACCAGACAACAAGCCAGTCACTGTGTATTGCTAGTATCATATCATTGCACCTCCACTTTAAATTGGTCTGTTTTATTCTTAGTAATGGCCTAGTCAGTGTGCTATTTTCTTCTTTTCTTCATCATATTATAAGTGGAGGTGTGGGTCCTGGAGAAGGTAAGCCTTGTCAGGACTCTAGTTTGAATCATTCTTTGTAAGGCATCTTGTCTTTGGCTGTCCAAGCATGACTGAATTTGAGCTGGTATCAAAATTAGAGTTGTTGATAAAAATACAGCAGCTTATCGAGACAGCTGGGCACTGATCAATTTATTCTTTGTGAAAAAAATGATACAATCTGAAAATGACTGCCTGTTCCACATAGTGGCCAGACAAAGTCTTGCTTGATAGAATTGACATGTTGTGAGAAAATATTCAACATACATAAAGGGAACTTATTCATTTACTTTAGGGGGATGGAAGGAGTGTTACATGATACAATATTTTGCATAGCAAGACAAGATAAACAATGCAAACTAAAAAGTCAGGAGTCACATCAATTCTTTTGACGCGTGAACAGGAGTATACTGAGTTAAGTATATGTTCCCTACAAAGTCTTGGTTATGAATAAGTTTGAAGGATCCATTTCACACACTGTCTATCATTTGAGAGGGGGAGGGAGGCGCTGGGAGGGGCAGACATTGTGGAGGTAATGTTGAGTGAATATACCTTGTGTTCTTGCAATCTCATTCCAATGATGCTGAGAGATTCCCCTAAAAGTCTAAGGTGGGCAGCTACATCCATTGGCTCTATGCTGAAATTCTGATAGAAAAAAAAAGTCACCGAATCTTAGAGAAAAGTTGTTAATATTTTTGTTTTTATGATGGTACACTTACTGAAATGACATTGCATGTCATTGAAACATGTATAATCAAAATTTATGCTCAAGTCTCACCTGACCATGCTTTTTTGCTTCTAATATCAGTTTCATTCTAAGTCAAATACTTGGTGTATTTATAAACCATTGGAATAATTTGCAGTATGTGCTGCAAATGTTGTTTTCTTGAATACATTGACACAAAAATTCATATGTTGTAACTTTGAAGAAGACAAGCTATGAATTAATTGGTCATGTGTTTGAATTTCATTATGGATATAGATATCCTTAAATTGAAAAGAATGAGGCTTTGAAAAGCAGTCAAGTCTGATTTTACAAGAGCAGGGATTACCACGAAACATTCGTTCCTCATATTTGATATTTTCAACTTCCTGAGTGAGATGAACGCTTCCAAACAAAAATTATGTTTAATTTAGTTAAAGCAAATTCTCACAGGAAGATCTATGATTATAAAATCTTCTTCATGTGTATTTGCATAAGTTGTGAAAAGGATTAATTCATCAGCGTGTAAAATTTCCATTAAACTTTATCTTGAAACAAATATGTCAATGCATATTGCAATGAGATGGAGCCAGATGGGCAAATAATGTTACATACTATTGAGGACTAAATGTACAAAGTCTTTGCAAGAATGGTTCTAAAGCCAAGCCCATGAAATTATTCAGAGACTTAAGTTTCCCACAAAGATTGGGGTGGTTAAACTGGAAGAAGCAAGATATAAATCAGTTAATCAAGACAATTTGAGTGACGGTATCAGCTGCTATCAAAGCTGGGAGCAATGAGACAAAATCAGCCAAAGCAAATGACAAAGTTACTATTTCTCAGGCTAAAAATGATTCTTGGGGCTGTTTGAACAATATTGTGTAGTGTTCACAGATCTGATGGAAAATACACAGGTTAAACAATTCTCTGAAACAGATGGTATTCATACTTTAAAGAATTACATTTTCTTAATAAAGAGAGAAACATTTTGAATAATGGTAATTTCTTTATAAATACAGCGCTGCTTTGATACAGTAAGGCATTCTCTGATTATGAGAATATCACAAAGAATAAGCAATTTTCAAATGTCCTATTTGACTAGAAGTGCTGTAAAGGACAATCTTAGACCTGGCATCACTGCGTGTCGGTTCATTACAATAACAGTGATGAAGTGGACAATCATGTGTAGGCATCAATTGCAGAACAGGTCGCCATCACTGATTGCCCCCACTTCACAGAGCAGCCCACAGACTCAAGTGAAATAGGTTTTGCAAGAGAAATGAATTGCTGAGCTATTAACAATATCAGGCATATGTTGTTCTCAACCTTGGCAATTCACTTGTTATCTCAATGGAAACAAACCTTGAGTGATCATGGAAACATTTATCTCATGTTCATCAAAGAAAAGCCATGGTAAAATCAAGACAAAGCATATGGATGGAGTAAGGACAATATTACGGCATGTAAGAGAAGAGCAAGAAGGAGAAGAAATTTCTGGTAAGCAATTTAATAAGGGAGGCTGACAAACAGACGTATTTTGATTACTTCTTCAATAATTTGATATCTGAATGTTATACGACAAAAACATAGGAAATTAAATTCTTGTAAGATCTGTTATTTCTTCCAAACACTGCAATTTCTCCTCACCAAAGAAATTGCAAAGGCTTGGTAAAGGCTGCAAATGATTTCTTTTAATTTAAGATTTATCCATTGAAAGGAACTATTAAGGCTAGTTTCATCCTATCACCGTGACAATAATTTTTAACATTCTTTTTATAGCATGCAAAAGACAAAATGGATATTCCAAGTCCATCCCAAATTATTAGTTGTTGCAATTGTGCCAATCTTCATGAGTACTGGTGAAACTAAAAATTGTGGGCAGGTAGGAAGTTAATTATGACATCAGGTGAAGACTTTCAAAATTGATACGACTTTCAAATTAATATTGGTAGGATTATGAGTTCCTTTAATTGAATTCATAGAATTTCTTGTCAAAAACATTCAACCTTATACATCGCCAGCAGCATTTTGAGCAGAGGATTAAAAGAGAGAATTTTGGTTATATTACTTGTTGATTTATGTCATTTCCTGATAAAGTCAATGGTTGTAACATAAGGAGAAATGAGAGAGAAACACAATTTTGATTTGGCATAGTTTTAAGAATTTTGAGCCTGCCCTACACACAAATGTTTGAATGAAAAGAAACAAAGAGAATAAGTAAGATAATTCCTCACAAACTTGCTGAGACTGACTGATGCAAGTCAACATAAAGTATAGGGTCTCTGTAAGTTTCTAAACAAGGAAGTCAGAAAGTGGGTCAATTTGGCTTTATTTGACTAGAATGAGTGTCCCCTATCATAACCTCTAAAAATATCTGCAGGCTTACAAGCTGAGAGACTTATAGGGATGATTTATAGAGAAGGTGGGGGGGACACTCATCGTAGTCAAACAAAGCCAAAAACATTATACACTTATTTCTGATTTATGCAATTAAGGACCAGATATATGCCTTCACACCTCTGACTTCAATTTCCTTTTGACTTTTACTTTTCTTTAACAGCTGGCCTTTTTTTTTTGGTTTAACTTAGACCACAAATAAATACATAAAATTTGTATACTCAATCAACTATACAGAATTGAACGTCATGCCTTCTGTCCTGTCTTTATAGTTGAGTAGAACAAATGTTCTTTTTTACATATTTCCTATTATTCACTTAACAGTAGCAACCCATCATATTTAACCACAGTAATTAGAACATTTTCACAACAAAATTAGTTAGCACATATTAATCGATTAATATTGAAAACATTTACATCGTTTATCCCATTAACATCAGAAATGTAAAACTCAATGAATTTCAATTCAAACCTACTCACTTAAATTTTAACATGATAAACCTCTTACATGAAAAGGAAAGGAATCTTTCAACTTTTTTTTCATCATCATTTACATATCTATACAATAAACACATTTTCATAAAAGCCACAGGTTCTGTGTGGATTACATTAATTTTTCTTTGTACTAGGAGATTAAATTGCAATAAAATCAAGAATTTAATGAGAATTCTTCCTTTCTTGATCAGAAAAATGGAAAATTCTTACATTTCTTGGTGGTACAAAGAGCTTTGCATTGTCCTTTCTCGCAGGGAATAGATGAGGGTTATTTTCACATCGTTATTAACCAGAATTAGACAAACCATTGAATAGAAAGCTTGCGCAAAGAAAGATACTCACATCGCTCTCACATTCCTCCATATCCTCTATACCAACCTTAGTAGGACTGAGTGGGGCTTCTTCTGCCAGTGTCCTTTTTGATTTTTGTAACAGGTTTGACAGCTTCTGATTTTGGGCCAGTCGAGCCTGGGCTGGGAGAACGCTTACAGCTGAAGAGCCAGAGGCTCCTTGAGATTCTTTGCCCGTTTTGCCAGTAGAAATTAAGTTGGACTTTTTCATTCTACGTTGAGCTTTTCTGCGCCATTGCTGAAAATGTCATGGTAGGAAAAATCAGTTTAAATATGTCAAAGTCTTTGTGAGTGGGATAAATAAAAATGTATCATCATGACATCAAACTGAAAGATTCTCAACAGAGCGACATTTGCTCCAAGAAGGTTTTTGCACATCAGATACAAAAATTTGGCTGTGAAAATGTAGTTTTACAGCATTGTGATATTTATAAGTATGAGATTATTTTCTGTCAATTTAAACATATTCTTTCTACTATCTTTCTGCTCTTAAATCTTGTATTAAACATTTCATCCATTATTTACTGACACTCCTATCATGGTCACCAAGGTAATGCTGGCTTTTGTGACCTTTTGGTCCAAAATTATATATACAATTTTAGTTGTTTTTTTTAAAGTATGTAATTTTTTATGCTATATCCTGACAGCACATTTTCTAAAGTTCGTAAAAACAAAACAAAAAACACACACATATGTCACCTACCAGTTTCTGTTTGTTTGACTGAGTTTGCCACAATTCTCCTAGTTTTCTGCTTATACCTGCAAATTCTGGTGAATAGAAAAGAAAAGAATAAGAATCAGTCATGCTTTAAGGAATTCTCTGCAATCAGTCATTAATATGTTTATATAACCAGTGAAATCCAAATTATAAACAAATTTTTGCTGCCAGACAAAGGAATAAGTGGAATATTTGGAAAATATCAAGTTGTTTTCTTCTCCTTTGGTTAATTTCCATGTTTGCGGTCATATAGCAGGACAGACACTAATAAAGTTTTGAAGAGGGAAGGGTCTTAAAAATATTCTTAACATTGATAAAATTACATCAAGCGCTGATAAATCCATAGAAGATAGAAATTCGTGTTCCTGTTTCTTCTCCCTTTTAAATATGCTTTTTTCTCTGATCTCCCTCACCCTGCCTTTCCTTCCAGCTATCTCTCTGCCCTTCTCTCTGTAACAGTCTTTTACATCTTCATCTATCATTCTCTCCCGGTTGTTCCTCTCCCTATATGCACCAATCGATATAACTCTTCTGCAAAAAGAAATGAAGGTTAGCTGTTGTGATCGTAGGTGGTGCCAGGTCTACAAGTATGTCCCTTGCCACAGCTCCGAAGGTAAAATAAAGGGAAATGAGATTGTTGTAAGGTGAATGAAGAAATGAACTGACAAAAATCAAGATCTGACTTCCAGACAAAAGACAGTTTATATATGCTTTGCTTCATTGGTATTAACTCTACAAATTTACACTGTGCCAAGCAGGCTAAAATCAAATAAGATGTAGACAAGGATATAATCTACCCCCCCCCCTCCCCCTCAGATGTAGTGACCTTTAATGGAATGACCAGAAAGAAGAATAAGCAAGAACTTGAATTAAAACACACCCAGGCCCCCAAAAAACTCACAAATTCATCATTGAAAGGAAATTTGTCTTTTAACTTTTAATCTAAAACTAGCATTTGCTGAAGGAACACCACTGCAAAACAGAGGCAATTGATGTTAATAACCTTGCCCTGGGTTTGAATCACAATGCCCTTCCCAGTAATTGAACCCATGACCTTTTCATTGCAAGCCCAAAGCATTACCCACTGTGACAACGAATGAGTATGTAATTGTTCAAGTCCTTCTTTTCTGAATCATAGCTAGAGTTATTCTTTAAGAAAAAAGCTAAAAAAAAAAAATTTAGAAACACTCTTATTTACCAATTCCTGGATTTTCTGCCACAATGGTAGGTCTGTGCATGTTGCAAAATAACATATAAGCTGTTGGAGCCCGTTTAGGAATCTTCATTTTTTTCTCTGCCTGAAAGTAAGGTGAATAAGAATGATTATCTATGAAAGACCTATGTATTTCTTCATTCCAACAACATTTTGCTAAAAAGAGGGCTGCATTACAATGCCAACCAACCAGAGATAATTATCTATATCATTATGTAATGCATTCAAAAAGAGCTGGCTCCTATCAAAATATGAAGATTACATTGCTAACTAAAACTATATTGTAACCAAACTTAGATGATTTCATTCAAATTTGTCGTTGAGGAAATTAAAAACTGACATGGCTGAGTGATGACAATTACATTAGAAAAAAAAATGTCTGTGAGAAATGTTTTTAATATAAATTTTTACTGCACAAATGTATATGTTTAGAAAATAGAAATACAGAAGGAAAGAAAGCCATTTACCTTTTGACCTGAAGCTTCATCTTTTTCCTTTAATGCTGATGAAAACATCACAAATACTAAATTAGTAAATGATCATTTCACTCAAAGAGGAACACTATTCTTAGGCAACCTTGAAATCACTGTTTTAATGATTCTCACCCACAATTATTCATGTTTGAATTGTAAAGCATATAGAGCCCCAACAGCCATGAATAGGCGCCGTAAAAGTGCTTTTATTAATATTAGTTATCACGTCATCGTAACGGAAACCATATAATGTGGAGGAAAGAAGGTAAATTGAAGCAGTTTACATTACATGAATAATATAAGAAGATTATTATTGTCTGTATCAATAATCTGCTGCTTTACTAAACTTAAAAAAAAGCCCAACTTCTTGAACATAATTTTCTACAACATAAAATAGCACCTTTCTTTTTAGTTGAAACTTTTTTCTTTTTCTTCTCTTTTTCAGCGATGACGAGCGTAGATTCTCCAGGGTCTGCATCAAATGAGTTCCCCTGAAGATCATCTTCTGTTGACGGCTCACTAAAATAAAGTAAAGCAAAGAATTTTTCATATCTTAACATACACGTATTTTGCTTAAGACTCTAAAGCAAAATATTCTCAAAAGAATGTTGACTTTATCCATCATGCAATGTTGTTCATTAACATTAAAGTTTCTTGCACATTATTTTAATCAACTTGATTTATTACACATTAGAGAATCTTGTAAATGATAATTAATCAACTTGATTCATTAATATTAATGTCTTGTAAATGATTATTAATCAATTTGATTCATTAACATTAAAGTATCTTGTAAATGATTATTAATCTACTTCATTCATTAATATTAAAGTATCTTGTAAATGATTATTAATGAAAGAGGAGCCTTTTCCTTGTCTGTGTTGTCAAAACGTAGCAAATGTTATGCATCTTTGACTGAAGTTATGTGTTTCATTATAACGCACAATCATTTTTTCCATTTCCAGTATTAATTCGTCACCTCCTGTTTCTACTGATTTTTCTAAGTTGACTCTGGTACCTATCTGTTTTTTTCCGTCAGTGAAGGGTACTAATACATTCTCAAGCGTTGCGCCTCTCATTTTGTGTAGCTGTTTTAACAATGGGAGAGCCTTCTGTTTGATCAGATTATTCTTTTTTTGATAAGCTTCCAGCGACTGTTCATACAGGTTTTGTGTCAATTCTGATTCGTCTTTTTTCTCAAGTTCTTTCTTATCCAGAAGGTAGTCATGACCGAGAACAGAAATGGTGTTGAGCCTCAAACTCTCTATGGTATTATCGATTTTTGCATTAAGTATTAATTCTTCAC
>JAOWAY010200488.1:0-10149 GCA_028565895.1 Goniobranchus geometricus | reverse complement strand
CCGTCAAGAATGTTGGAAGAGCTGAAATGGCCCAGACTGCAAGAGAGACGCCGTACTGCACGACTATCAATGTTATAGTGTATACTGTTTTAGTGTAGCAATATCAAGGATTTGCAATAATGCAACCTTAATTCTCAGATGTGCTGTTTTGGTATTCTACAGTTCATGAGGGTATACACCAAATCAGCAAATCCACATACCAAAACAGCACAAGCCCTATACCAAAACAGCACAGATTATGTATACCAAAACAGTACAAAAGGAAGGAGCCTAATTTGACATTGATAGTAGTTCACCAATCTCCTCCAAACGTCTTTATAAGGCAATGAGGCCAACTGAAATTCATCAATTTTTTCTGTTTCAACAATGAGTTGAAGGTCCTCTATTATAACTATTATTTTTCATGCAGCATGCAAAATAGTGGATATGGCACCAATTTATCCTGTTGCCTCATATTTATACCAATCCCTCATTCTATGAGTAACAATCATTAGTAGTTTTCAAGTTTAAATTTGTACGACAGAAAAAAAAAGCAAAAAGCATAACAAAGAGATTTGTGTTGCGAAATAAGAAATCTATAACATTCTTCCATCAATGGCAAATAGAGTTTAGTAACAGAGTTTAGTGGTTGACGTGCCCTTCCCCTTTGTGCGGTTTTGGTATAGACATTTGCTCCTCCCCTTTGTGCTGTTTTGGTGTAGCAATATCAAGGATTTGCAATGCAACCTTAATCCTCAGAGAGAGAGAGAGAGAGCTGTAACTTAAAAAAAAATGTTTATCTTTTTTGTAGTCAGGTAAAATCTATGATGATCTACAATTACAACCATATCTCTTTCAAGTCTTAATTAAAGTCATTCCAAGTCGGCAATGGGGCTGCTCGCCTTACGAATGCATTCGAAAAACTAAATGGCTTGCCGTTTGTATGACGAAACAGAATGGCGTAATTTGGGAAACCGAGCGTTGAAGGGTCATACCAAATGGGCGATTTGTACCTCTGTATGATGTTTAATCTATGGCGGGGATTGAGAAGCGAATGTCTTGTCTGTAGGCTCTTAGAAAACACCAAATTCTGTATTTTTTGCGCTTTGATAATATCAAGGGCAAATGAAAGATCAGTTAGATAATCTATATAAGCATGTGAATGTTGTCTTATACATTCATAGATTACAAAAATTATGTATTTTTTGTACTTTGAGAATGTCAAGGACCAATCAGGGATCAGTTAGATAATATAGAAATGCTTGGGGGTGTTATCTTCATGTCTTTATGGGTTGGCAGATTACAAAAATTATGTATTTTTTATACTTTGAGAATATCAAGGACCAATCAGGGATCAGTTAGATAATGCCTGGGGGTGTTATCTTCATGTCTTTATGGGTTGATAGATTACAAAAATTATATATTTTTTTGTACTTTGAGAATCATTGAGAATGTCAATGAGCAATCAAAGTTCAGTTAGATATTGTAGAAATGCCTGGGGTGTAGTCTTCATGACTTTATGGGTTGATAGATTACAAAAATTATGTATTTTTTGTACTTTGAAAATGTCAAGGGGCATTCAGGGATCAGTTAGATAATGTAGAAATGCATGAGGGTCTCTTGTTCATGTCTTTATAAGTTCAGAGATAAGAAAAATCATGTCATTTTTGTTCTTTTAAAATGTCAAGGAGCAATCAAGGATCAGTTAGATAATGTAGAGATGCCAGGGTGTAGTCTTCATGTATTTATGGGTTGATAGATTACAAAAATTATGTATTTTTTTGTACTTTGAAATTGTCAAGGAGCAATCAAGGATCAGTTAGATAATGTGGAGATGCTTGGGGGTATCTTCTTCATGTCTTTATAGGTTCATTGATAAGAAAAATCATGTAATTTTTGTACTTTGAAAATGTCAAGGGGCAATCAAGAATCAGTAAGATAATGTAGAATCGCATGGTCGTGTTGTCTTCATGTCTTTATAGGTTCATAGATAACAAAAATCATGTTATTTTTGTACTTTGAAAATGTCAAAGGGAAATGTGGGATCAGTAAAATTATGTAGAAATGAATCGGGTTGTTGTTTCCATGTCTTTATAGGTTCATAGATTACAACAAAAATTATGTATTTTTCGTACTTTGATAATCTCCAGCATAATTTGTTTGGATGTGGGTGAATTTTAGATAATGTACAGCATGGTTTGGTTGTATGTGGATGAATTTGAAATAATGTAAAACATATTTTGTTTTAGGGTTGGGGTGAATTTTGAAGTAATCCACAGAATAATTTATGGCATTCGATTTAAAATCAATGTGAGACTTTCATAGGAAGCAGTCATTGTTGGCTGGGTGATACGTTTGAAAATCTACAACATAGTTTGTTCTATGGGAAGGGAATTGATTAAAATCTACAACATAATTTGTCTGGGTTGGGAGTGGTAAATTTGAAATAATCTACGTTATTTGGACATTACTGTTGTGTTTGAATAGAATGTTAACTTTCATAGGTTGTATTTTGTTTGGATGTGATGGGGTGGAATTGTATATAATCAACGTTATCTTGGCATGTATTGTTGTTTTGAATATGTGAAATTTTCAAATGATGGTAGGTTATGTTTGGGGGAGGGGCGATTTTAAATAAGGCACACATTTTTTTAGCATTTATTGTTGTATTTGAATGGTGTGTGACAATTTTATGGGACCTTATATGTGGTCAGGGGTGGATGTAGGGTGAATTTGAATTTCACATGATTTTTGCATTTATTGCTGTACCTGAATAATATGAATATGACACTTCATGAGATGTAATTTTTGATAGGGGTATTTTGAGGTAATCTCCATGATTTGTCATTGATTGTTATATTTCAAATGTATGTAACACTTTCATGGGACATAGTTATTGTTGGCCAGATAATGGATTTGACATAATTTACAACATAGTTTGGGTCGGGGTTGAATTGACAATTATGTGCAGCATAGTTTGTCTGGGTCGAAGGCAATTCGAAGTAATCTACATTATTTTGGCAAATTATTGTGGTGTAGTATTTAAAATCATGTAATTTTCTTTGGACAGTAGTTTATGTTTGAGGTTGGTGCTGGATTTTTTAATGAGGTACAACATAGTTTTGCCCTTTATTGTTGTGTTTAAGATATGTGAAATTTTCTTAGAATGGTAGTTTATGCTTTGGTTTGGGGTATGGGAGGGGGAGAAGGGGGTTAAATACCTCTTGTTTTTATATTTGAATTGTATGTGAAATTTTCCAAAGATACTAGCTGCTTGTTTTGGTGGGATGCATTTATTTTGGTAAATTGAATTAATATAATGTAACAAACATTCTTGAGACAACGTTTGTGTTGAATGGTGTTTATGGGGGAATTTTTGGACTTAATCTTTCAAATCTGACAAATTTTTCTGGGACGTAGTTAATTTTGCGATTGTTTAAGAAAATGTGTGAATGGATGGTATGGGGATGAATATTCATCTGATCACATGTATTAAATAATTGTAATCTGACAAGCTTTATAAGGATATTGTCTATGGAATATTGAACTGGTTATGTTGACGAGGTAAAGGTGCTTGCAAAATTCTTATTTGAGCTCTTGATTTGAAAGACTCCCCACTTCCCATTTGTTATTCAATCTTGAATTTTGAAAAAAATGCTTTTTTAGGGTAGGTAGAAGTTAAGTAAGATTTTAATGTTATGTTTTGTCTCTTTGAGATGATTGTGGTGTTATTATAATTGGTGAATTATTTTTATGTATTGACAGTAGTTTTAGAGTCTGACTCTTGTGCTGTGTAGAATGTTGCACACCCAAACGTTATTTAAAGTTGGCCAGAAATCTTTGTGTTCTGGCACCTGTTCAATTTGAGATGCCTTGAAAGCTTTCCTATCAGGAACTTCACTGTTGTAGGTCCACCCATCTCTTACTACACTGGAGTATCTGATTGGAGTTTTCTTTCAAGTCAAATCAAAGTTGTTTGAAATTTTACACTCTTAACTTTCGACAGCATTTATCAGATCAGTCATTCTCTCAAAATTCTTGTCTGACTTTAAAACAAAACTTTTGTAAGGGATGAAAGACAGAGATCAGAAGCGAGTATCGAGCTGCAGTGTGGGAGGCAACATCCGGCAAGGATCCGCCATAGAGAGAAGGGATTTTTGTTCTTGTAATTCTTATCTATTAAAACTGTTTCAAATTGTAAAGTACAAATTCCTGTTTAGAATCTTTTCCAACCGTACTGCATCCTCATTAAAAAAGAACCCAATACAAATTCATGCAGATTTTGAGATATACTTCATATTTTTAGTCAGATGTCTCTTAGACTTGGTACGTAACACGTCAGTCTGTTTTGTGGCAGTGATTGGATAGGTATTTTAGTAAAGTTCAAATGACTAATGACAGTAGATTGTCATGACTTTAAGACTGTCCTATCAGCTACCTGACTGTTGTAGGCCATCCCATCTCTTACAACACTTGTGTAGGTGATTTGCCATTTCTTACAGGTCTTGTCAAGCCACTGTCTCTACTAATGTAAATATGTTTTGTCTCCCCCAATTTCCATTTAGGTTTTAAAGAATAGTTGTTCTGAAGTAAGGTTGAATTATATTATTCTACACCGTGAAATCAAGGTCCATAAATTATTCCCCCCTGAAATCAACGTTCTTGTAGTTGATCCCAGAAGTAAAAATGCTTCAAATTGTCAATGTATCTCTTGATTAGGATTCTACCCACTGATACAGTGGGCTGGTAGTGTAAGCCTATTGACTTGTAATAAATCATCTCTTATTTTTAATGTTTCTTTCTTATCCTTAAAGATATACTTTATGGCACAATATAACGGGTGAAAGGTATGATTAGATATATATTTAGGTTTGTTTTATTTTTTGTATTTTATATATTTCTCCTTTTTTAGCATATTTTTGTTCCTTTCAAAATCGCTTGTGAAGTCTTGTTGTCTGCATTTTGTTGTTGTCTCATAACACCGTTGTACCTTCATCAGTATAATTTGTCTGATCGTGGAATGGTTGCAAGGGATAGAAAAATAATGTAAATTTAGTAATACTATAGTTAAAGTGGCCTTTTTATTTTCTCTACAAGAACAAAATTTCACATTGTTACTTTGTGTTAACTTTTAAACTTGAATTGATCCATAGGACTGTAATTTACTGGGGTTTGTTTCTATGGCACATAAAATACCCCCCCCCCTCCTAAAAAAAAACGAAAACCACACAAAAAACCCCCCGAACAAAAAACAACATCCCAAACAGCTGCTTTTTATAATGCTTACCAAAATAACGGCAAAGCCATGAAATGCTTGAAGGCGGTCAAACAAAGACCAACCCTTACTGGCGCACCACTTTGTCCTGCTACAAAGAAAGTTAGACTTGTTAGAAGCTTATTGACTCAATCTATGTTAATTTCCTTCAAAGACACTGATGTTTCTGTGCAACTTGTTTATGACCTTGAAAAAAGATTCCTTGACTGTTTGCGTGTGGAAAGGGAAGGGGGTTTTGAACGCCTCCATGGGGTGGTGGATAATAAAAGTAATGTATTTTTTGTGCTTTGAAAATATCAAGGGCAAATGAAAACTGATTATCTAAGATTGTCATGTATAAATGGGAAGAGGGTTGGGGGGGGGGGGGGGGTTCAGGAGGCTCACAGATAAAAACAATTTATGTATTTTTTGTGCTTTGATACTATCAAGGGCAAATGAAGGATCAGTGAGTTAATCTACAAAAGCGTGGGGATGTTCTCTTTGTGTTTATGGGTTCTTAGATTACAAAACTTTTGTATTTTGAAAATGCCAAGGGGCAATCGGGGATCAGTAAGATAATGTAGAAATGCAAGGGGGTGTTGTCTTCATGTCTCTATGGGTTGGTAGATTACAAAAATTATGTATTTTTTGTACTTTGAAAATGTCAAGGGGAAATCAGGGGTCAGTTAGATAATGTAGAAATGCAAGTGGGTGCTGTCTGCATGTCTTTATTGGTTGAAATACTACAAAAATTATGTTTTTTTTTCACTTTGAAAATGTCAAAGCACAATCAGGGATCAGGTAGATAATATAGAAATGCATGGGGGTGTTTTGTTCATGTTTTTATATGTTAAAAGATTACAAAAAATTTTGTATCTTTTGTACTCTGAAAGTATCAAAGGGCAATCGGGGATCAGTAAGATAATGTAGCAATGCATGAGGGTGTTGTGTTCATGACTTTATGACTTGATAATTTGAAAATGCCAAGGGGCAATCGGGGATCAATAAGATAATGTAGAAATGTGTGGGGATGTTGTCTTCATGTCTTTATGGGTGATAAATTACAAAAATGATGTACTTTTTGTACTTTGAAAAAGTCAAGGGGCAATCAGGGATTACTTAGATAATGTAGAAATGCATGGGGATGTTGTCTTAATTGTCTTAATGGGTTTATAAATTAGAAAAATTATATATTTTTTGTACTTTAATAATGTCAAGGGGCAATCAGGCATCAGTTAAATAAAGTAGAAATGCATGGGGGTGTTGATTTTTGTCTTTATAGGTTCTTAGATTACAAAAATTTTGCATTTTTTGTACTTTGAAAATGTCAAGCAGCAATCAGGGATCAGTTAAATAATGTAAAAATGCATAGGGATGTTGTCTTCATGTCTGTATAAGTTGATAGATTACAAAAATTATGTAGTTTTTGTACTTTTAAAGTGTCAAAGGGCAATCGGCGATCAGTTAGATAATGTAGAAATGCAAGGGGGTGTTGTCTGCATGTATTTATAGGTTCTTAGAATTCCACAAACTATGTATTTTTTGTAATATGAGAATGTCTCGGAGCAAACAAGGATCAGTCAGATAATTTAGAAATGCATTGCGGTGATGCCTTCATGTCTTTGAAAATGTCACGGGCAATCATGGATCATTTAGATAATGTAGAAATGCATTGGGGTTTTTTGTTGATGTCTTTATGGGTTAATGGTTTACAAAATTAGGAATTTTTTGTACTTTGAAAATGTCAAGGCGCAATAAGGGATCAATCAGATAATATGTCTTTTTCAGTACTTTGAAAATGTCAAGGGGCAATCAGGGATCAGTTAGATAATGTAGAAATGCATGGGGGTGTTTTGTTCATGTCTTTATGGGTTAATAGATTACAAAAATTATGTATTTCTTGTACTTTAAAATGTCAAAGGGCAATCTGCAATCAGATAATGTAGAAATGCATGGAGGTGTTGTGTTCATGTCTTTATGGGTTCATAGATTACAAACATTATGTATTTTTTGTACTTTAAAATGTCAAGGGGCAATCAGAGATCAGTTAGATAATGTAGGAATGCATGGAGGTGTTGTCTTCATGTCTTTACGAGTTGATAAATTACAAAATTTTGTATTTTTTGTACTTTGAAAATGTCAATGGGAAATCAGGGATGAGTTAGATAATGTAGAAATGCATGGGGGCGTAGTGTTCATGTCTTTATGGGTTGATAAATCACAAACATAATGGATTTTTTGTACTTTGAAAGTGTCAAGGGGAAATCAGGGATCAGTTAAATAATGTAGAAATGCATGGAGATGTTGTCTTCATGTCCTGATAGTTTGAAAAAATTAGAAAAAGTAATGTATAATTTGTACTTTGAAAAAATCAAGGCGCAATCAGAGATCAGTTAGATGACGTAGAAATGCATAAGGGTGTTGTCTTCATCGTTTTCTGGGTTGGTAGATTACAAAAATTATGTTTTTTGGGTACTTTGAAAATGTCAATGGGAAATCAGGGATCAGTTTGATAATGTAGAAATGCATGGGGGTGCTGTGTTCATGTTTTTATGGGTTTGATAAAGTACAAAAATTATGTATTTTTTTGTACTTTGAAAATGTCAAGGGGAAATGTGGGATCAGTTAGATAATATAGAAATGCACGGGGGATAATATCTTCATGTCTTTATGGGTTCAAAGATAACTAAAGTTATGTAATTTTTGTACTTTAAAAATGTCAAGGGGAAATGTGGGATCAGTTAAGTTAGATAATGTAGAAATGCATGGTGGTGTCTTCTTCATGTCTTTATAAGGTCATAGATAACTAAAGTTATGTAATTTTTATTATTTGAAAAATGTCAAGCGGGAATCAAGGATCGGTTTGATAATGTGGAAATGCATTGGAGATGTTGTCTTCATGTCTTTATGAGTTCATAGATATCTAAAGTTATGTAATTTTTGTACTTTGAAAATGTCATGGGGCAATCAAAGATCAGTTATATAATGAAGAAACGCATTGGGGATGTTGTCTTCATGTCTTTATCGGTTTAAAGATATCTAAAGTTATGTAATTTTTGTACTTTGAAAATGTCATGGGGCAATCAAGGATCAGTTAGATAATGTAGAAATGCATTGGGGTGTTGTTTTTATGTCTTTATAGGTTCATAGATTACAAGAGTTATGTAGTTTTCGTACGTTGAAAATGTCAAGGGGCAATAAGGGATCAGTAAGATAATGTAGAAATGCATGGGGGTGTTGTGTTGTTTATGGGTTCATAGATAACAAAACTTGTGTATTTTTTGTACTTTGAAAATGTCAAGGGGCAATCAAGGATCAGTTATATAATGTAAAAATGCATGGGGGTGTTGTCTTCATGATTTTATGGTTCATAGTTAACAAGAAGTATGTAGTTTTTGTTCCATGCAAATATTAAGTGGAAATCAAGTATCACCCAGATAATGTATAAAAAGGTCAGGGTGTTATGTTTGTTTTTATAGGTTCCGCAGGTTTGAGGATTTCCTAATGTATGATGATTTTTGATGGTTTCAATTGGCTTTGTAGTTTGCAGGATAAATGTCTTCTAGTAAGATTATTATAATGTGGATGACCATTTTTCTAACTCCAATTTCAAAGTCCACACTTTACGCTTCACCTGCATGTTCTGATCATTGGCTCCTGTATTGTAACAATGTGGTCATAGACAATATCTGCCTCTTTGTATTTCACAATGTGCTATAGTGTTGTATTCCTTCAATATTTTTTCTTACTCTTTCATTTAGTGCTATTTGACATTGACAGAAGGGTGGTATTAAAACAAAAATTTGAGATCATCTACAGCATAGTTTATGTTTGGGTGCATGTTAAATTTATATAATCTACAGCATAGTTTGTTTGTATGGGGATGAATTTGAAATAATGTAAAGCATAGCTTGTGTTAGGGTGGGGGATAAATTTGAAATAATTTCCAGCACAGTTTGTTTGCAGGCGAATTTCAAATAATGTACAGCATAGTTTGGTTGCAAGTGGATGAATTTGAAATAATGTAAAACATAGTTTGTTTTACGGTGGGGGTGAATTTGAAATAATATAAAACATTGTTTTTGTTGCGGAGATGGTGAATTTGAAATAATCCACAGCATAATTTATGGTTGGGTGGGGAAAATTTCAAATAATATACATTGGTTTGGCATTTATCATTTGATTTACAATCAATGTGAGACTTTCACAGGAAGCAGTCCTTGTTGGCTGCATGATGGATTTGAAAATCTACAACATAGTTTGTTTTGTGGGTAGGGAATTGAATATAATCTACAACATAATTTGTTTGTGTTGGGAGTAGTAAATGTGAAATAATCTACATTATTTTGACATTTATTGTTGTGCTTGAATAGAATGTTAACTTTCATAGGATGTAATTTGTTTGGATGGGATGAGGTGGATTTTATTACAATCTACGTTATCTCGGCGTTTATTGTTGTTTTGAATATGTGAAATTTTCAAACGATGATAGGTTATGTTTGGGGGAGGGGGAATTTTAAATAAGGCACAATATACTTTGGCATTTATTGTTGTATTTAAATGGTGTGTGACAATTTTATGGGACCTTGTATGTGGTTAGGGGTGGATTTAGGGTAATTTGAAATTCACATGATTTTTGCATTTATTGCTGTACTTGAATAGTATGAATGTGAAATTTCATCACATGTTATTTTTGATTGGGGTATTTTGAAGTAATCTCCATGATTTTGGCATTGATTGTTATATTTTAAATGTATGTAACACTTTCATGGGATATAGTTATTGTTGGCCAGATAATGGATTTGAAATAATTTACAGCATAGTTTTGGTTGGAGTTGAATTAAAAATTATGTGCAGCATAGTTTGTCTGGGTGTGGGGGTGGGGGGGGGCAATTCGAAATAATCTACATTATTTT
>JAOWAY010200377.1:0-10150 GCA_028565895.1 Goniobranchus geometricus | reverse complement strand
TCTCTCTCTCTCTCTCTCTCTCTCTCTCTCTTTCTCTCTCTCTCTCTCCCACATTCCACCACTCTTTCTTCACTTCTCTCCAGTACATTTCATTAAATTTACATTTCTTTACAAATTTTTCTATTTGAATCTCCTTGATGCTGAAGGTATAAATAAACGATTTATGATATCTTTCTGTTCTTGTTGTCGTTTGTTGTATTCTGTTACTTTTATTATGAAGAATTTGAAGATTAAGAAAAGGCTTGTTCATTATCTCAGATTATTGTAGGTAACAAAGGCTTCTCATGTTAATTATTTCAACAAGCACACATGTGTTGCTAAGCAACCATTTTTATTTTACTACCCCCTCCTAAACCAGTGGTTTCATTGTGGCACAGCGGATGGTGTGTTTGGCTCACAACTGAAAGGTAGCGGTTCGATTCCCGGTACGGGCATTGTGGTACAACCCTTGGGCAAGATTATTACACTAATTGCCTCCGTTTCACAGCACTGTTCCTTCGGGTGACGCTTGGTTTTCGGTTAAAAGCCAAAAGATTGATTCCCCTCTGGAGATGAAAATAGTGGCCTTTAAAAAGAAAAAAGTTTTTCAACCCCCATTTTTATTTTACCTCAGTTCATGTTGGTGTGGGAAATCTTGCCATTCCTTTTCCTTACATCTGACTTTTTGTTTAAACTTTTCTTCATGTTCTAGCATTGAGGAAGATTTTGTGAGCTGGAGGGAAAATTTTTGGCCTGCAGTCTGCGCCCATTTTGGTGTTGAAGCTACAGGAGAGAATATCAAGTAAGTAATATTAGTAGGCCTTTGAGAAGGGTTTGCCTGAGTGTTAAAGAGTACTGAGGTCCTTAAATTTCATCACTAAAGATTATGGCTGCAATTAGTCCTTCACTTTTCTGTGCAGCCTTCTGGTCTTCCAAACAAAATCTTTGAAATTAATCATCAGACTGAAAATGAATCAGTCAACTACTTAATGAATCCATGTTCCCTTCTTTTAGTTGTACGGGTGGAAAGAATGATTAGAAGGCTTTATAATTGAGGTTCTTATTGGAAAGCTGCTTCTGCTAAGCCTCAGACTAGCTGTTGTAGGAAGAGGTTTGCCTCTGAACAAACATCAGCTTGTTCTCAACTAGACAGGAAACAGTTTTCTATAGCTGTAAAGGTCCCCAATTTGACTGAAAATGCCTAAGCTTGTTGCCCGTACTTATGACGAATCAAACCAGTTCTAATACTCGCTGTGCATACACAGTAAGAGGTTGGAAAGGGTTGAGTGAAAACTTCCTCTCTCATCTGTCTTCTTCTGTTGGGCCCCCTTTTGTTTCCTCAGAGAGGAGAGTTGTGCTGGGAGAGGCAAAAACTGTTCCCCGTTCATGTGCATGGTGGAACTTAAAAGTACTACCGGGGTCACTTGCAATCTAGATGGACCGAGTACTTTTGTACACAAAGCATGGTAGAAAGTGCGGGTGGTTATCATGAGCATTGTTTGGGGCTTGTTGGCCATCGTTACTTAGTCATGGATTTTAGAGAGACGTTTTTTTTAAATCTGCAAATTATCTCTCCCTGGAGCCAACCTTTTACTTGTTTCAAAATGTTATTTATACTTATTGTATATTTTAAATGCTTGTTTCTTTTATTTAGCAACTTCTTTTCCACATCTGAAAATCTCTTCTACTTCTGTTCTCTCACTTGCTTTTAACTAGCCTTCGACTTACCTTTTTCTTGGGCGCTGAGAATGAACTTTGTCGTCAAAAAGAGCTGTAAAACACCTGAGTCACCAAACGAATATGTTAGATGTGACTTAAATATATATATTGGAAATAAACATATACAGTGGGACCTCTGTTAATTGGACACCTCTGGGAGATTGAAAAATTATCCAGATTTCTCGGGTTTCCCAATTTCCAGGGAGAAGCTCAGATTTATGGAAATGGGATCACTGCATGCGAACCAATGAATACACGTGTTTACTTGGTCTGCTGAGGTTGTATAACTCTGTAGCTCTGTCCCTTACTTTCATTATGACCACTGACTCGAAACACGTGACTTATTTTACAACCTTTTGCGAGTTGGCCATAGAAATGTAAATGGCGGACTGGTTGAAACGGGCCTGTCAATCACAGACTTTGGCAGCGATTGCAACATGGCAGGTGAAAGACTTCATTATTATCCACTCGATAACATCTTCCTGGAATTCATTTTATAGTTCATCCCATTGCTTCTTGAAACGAGTAATCGGTCATTCATTGCAAAGGTATCTTAACTTAGTCCAGGTGTAGAGCATCTTCTTCATTGATCAATGTCAGGACAATTTTCTGTGGTCTTTTCATTCATTGTCTCATAATAACAGATTGTCTTATTCTTGTGCAATGAGAGGCATTGTGGCAAAAATGTGAGAAATCATGCTTGAAAGTTCTTTGAAATGAAGAAAACACTTGACAAAATATTCTTGATTTGCCAGGACGTTGCCTCGATTAGGGATCTAAATTATAGTCCAAAAATTCTGTTCTGTGGAATTTTGTCCAGATTTCCCAGGTCTCTGGATTCCTCAGTGTCCCTGAAACAGAGGTCCCACTGTATTTCATGTATGCCTTTTGTTTTAGCTTCTAATAAGTTTTTGTAGTTATTTACTTTATTTTGTGAAAATCCTCCACAATGTTTTTTCTATTTCTATTTCTAGCACTCGCCAGTACGCCCTTACCCCTGTTGATGACAACTTTCCCAAAGAAAAGATTTTCACTGGAGAAGTGGCCAGAGTCGGGGCTTACATTACTCAAAAGCCGTAAGTCCTCACTGTAGTAAATGGTTTACTTAAATCACATCAAATGACAAATAAAATAGAAAATATTTTTGTAGATGGTCTACCCTGAGTCCATGTCAGATGAAGCTTGAAATTATTTCATGCATGGAAAAGACCAAAACCATCCCAAATTGGTAGGGCAACGGATAATGAGATTTGAATTCAGATCTTTTTAAATTTGTCTTTTGCCTTGCCTTTCACAGACCCTATGATGTGAAGAACCCATTCCTCGCCCCAATCCGTGTCAACCGAGAACTTCACAACAACAGTGGCAGGTCCTGCATGCACATAGAATTGGACATCACAGACTCTAAGATCAGGTGAGTTCTTCCAATCTTGGCTAGGAGGAAGGGAGGGGGTGGGTTGCATGTATGTGTTTATCTGTGTGTCTGTGTGTGTGTGGTGGTTGTGATAGGGAGTGGTGGCGGTTGTCAGAAATCTCCAAAAGAAAAAAAAAAAAGCAGCAACTGAAAAACCAAGGTATTTACAAGTTGTAATTTCAACCTTTGTTCAAGAAATAAAAAGCAGTATTTTAATGACACAGTCATTAGCAAATGTTTAGTCAGTATTTTTGTCCTCTTTTTTGATATCAAAGAAGAAAGGCTGACCTACTTGTCTCATCTAGTCATTTCATTGATTTTGGATGGATGGAGTGGAAAATGCCAGTCATTCCCATGGATGTAGCTGCCAAATGTTCCTTATAAAACTTGCTCCTTATTTAATACGGACTTCTCCCGCATTTTCCGTCTGGAGTCTGCAAGTCCGTATTCACCATTGACAATCTGTTTTTTGCTTTTTCCAGATCGTTACAATGATTAACATGTTTTTTCCTGGCGGTTTTGGACATGCAGTATACAATATGAAACGTTTGTCCTACTTCCTGTACTTTCGGTTATTTTGGATACTCATTTAGTGAACCGGATGTGTTTGTAATTAATATTTGTATTTGTTTTTCTCCAGGTTTCATTTAAGCTATTGGCAGCAGATACTTTTCTCTATTCTCTATCAGTAGCTCGGGTTCCATTGCATGTCATATAATTTGTGTTGTCAGCTTTTTCCTACATCAAAGATCTGTATCTAAAATCAGTGATTCTCTTGCTTCCCCATTCTACAAAGGAAAAGAGGTGGGGGTGGCATTTAGAGACATTTGAACAAGTAGGCCTATTCAGCCCACACATGCTGAAAAAGCCACATAGGGTGGCTCGGTCAATGTCAAACACCCCAATAGTTAGCCTTAAGCCATTGACTGATATCAGTATGAATATGAATGGCTATCATATCTCACTGGAGATTGATACAGGAGGAGACCCATTAGCACAACTAAGCTATTGTTTTTACAATCCATTGATATTTCTGTTATTGTATTTGCATATCGTCCCTGTGTTTCTTTGTCTGATGAAGGACATTTGTCCGAAACAGCACGTTTTGTCTAGTTTTGCATTGTAATTGAATAATCCATAACTTTTTATGTATTAGACATGTATTGAGAAATCCAATATAGATATATCCCTGATGAGATGCACAGGCACAGTATCTTATAATAAAAAAAGACTAAAAAGTGGAACCTAATCATAATACTGGATCTAGATCTAGCTCTAGTTCACCTCTGTAAGCCTTAAAATATTAAGGCTGAGGGTAGAAGTAAGAGTATATTGTACATTCTTACATAAAATTCTGCCATTTTCAACACTTTAGTGTATAAAGCTAAAAGCAGCGCTTGAATGCATTCCTTATTTTATATGTGAAAAGTTGGCCGCTGTGCAAGGATATTGTGGTTGTGCTTACGACTGATGAATTCACTTTTTAAATTCTGGAAACAAATGACCTGCTGTTGGATAAGTCCATGTGTAACAATTGACACAAAAATGAAACAAAACACAAGCACAACTCACCAACTTACAGAAAAGAAAGAAAAAAAAGAAAGAAAAGGAATAATGAAAATATCCCCCCCCCTCCAAAAAATAAAAAAATGGAGTTTTTCTTTTAAATTGTATCAATTTTTGGAGTGTGAGATTTGTTACCGTAGTGGAATGGAGGAAGGATGCGATGCTTCCTTATTTTCCTGTTTATGGAATGCTGTATTACACCACTCAGTCTCTTTTTCTTCATTTTAAAATCAGATACGAGAGTGGTGACCACGTGGCAATTTATCCTACCAATGACCCTGAAATGGTGGCAAAGATTGGCAAGAGACTTGGCATTGACCTGGATACAGTCTTTTCCTTGAAGAACTTGGACGGTACGTACAAGCTATTCCGTATTTGTATTGGCATGTGATGGGCAATATCAGTAATATTGATTTCGATACAATATCAATATTTTCTCATGGAAAATATCAGTTTATGAATATTTTTGATATTGCAAAATTGTACCCGATGGATTGATAGTTGCATCTTTATACTGATATATTTCGATATAAGAATCTCATCACTCGCTAAAACTTGCTTCCTTATCGTACACAATGTAAGGCTATCCAGGCAAGGTCAGCAACAATCACACACTGCAGCCCCGTCTCCCTTGCTTCAGGCTTGAGAGTTGGCCTTACGTGCAGACTCGCTCTGTCACTGTGAAACTAGGCCTAGAATCTATCTGCTTCTCTGTCTGATTCTACTTCTGTGACCAGTCGTTGTCCCTGTTATAGCATCTGGGCTCCAGTGGGGCCCTCTTATTATGAATATTTTTTTACCAGGGACAAAGAGAAGAAAACAAACCAGGAATTTTAAAAAGATTACTGGGCCTGTTATAAATGGTTTCCACTGTACTGGCATGTGATTTCATTGCGCAGTTTGGATTGTAGACTGCTCTCTAGTGACATTATTTTGATTAACTCGCCATTTTTCTCAGTAATTTTGCATGGTACCAAGAAGCAACAAAATCGGCTGTGGGATTTGAGCCTTTCTAGGACAAAAAAAAACATCCCACCACTTCTTTGCACATCATCAAAAAAGTCTGAAAGAGGCTCAACAACTTTGGGTCAAATCTATGCACTGTGATGTGAGAAAATCACATTTTTATGTCCATTTACATTTAAAAGTCTTTTCCACAAATTTTCAAGGTCTAGTCAAATTTTGTATGACATGTCATTTCTGTGAAATTTTGTTTTTCCTTGTTTTTGTGTTTTTTGTCATTCATCTCAACCCTTGGAAAATCACACCATTGGATAGTTGTGTGCTTTTTGTTTTTTCCCTCTACCGGTACCACTAATCTCACAAACATGCTGAAGATGTGGATTTAGATTTTGAAGATGCTGGAGATTTTAGATCTGAGCAATGTTCCATTTACAAACCCATTGTGAGTAGTTCTGACACACTGCTGCCAGATGGCCTCCACAGTTTTGGCCACAAGGTCCAATTTTGGGCCATTCTCATCCATTGTCTGCCACCCAATTTCAGTTCTCTCCATCTTTCCTTGGGTCTTCCTTTCACTCTCCTGCCTTCTCTGGGTGTCCAATGTGTCATCATCTTGTTCCATTTTGCGTCATTCATTCTGTCTATACGTCCTGCCCAATGTCTCGTCCTTGCCTCTAAGCAGGGCTAATTATTAAGAGATGGCTTCGTGCCCATGCTTTGTTGAATGAACAGTGAAGTGTTTACTGGAATCTGGAATGAACTTGGAAGATGTAGAAACAAGGACATTGATACCGTCTAAAAGTTCTCAATTTATTTTTTGTTTCGTTGCTCTTTTATTGATTGTCATAGTTGCTTTGACTCTATTTTAGATAATTGTTTTACATTGTTAATTTTTATTTTAATACATTGTTAATTTTTATTTTAAAAAACCAATCTTTTCAGAGGATGCCAGCAAAGTACACCCTTTCCCTTGTCCGTGTTCCTACCGCACAGCTTTTTTACATTATGTTGACATTAGCAATCCCCCACGTACGCATGTCCTTGGTGAATTGTCTGAGTATACTGACAACCCTGAAGATAAAGAGTTTTTGAAGAAAATGACCCAGGCCTCTGAAGAAGGGAAGGTGAGTGGAACCAAATCCATCTTTGTGGCTCTCAATATGGAATCCTATTCCCATTGAATCTACAGATTTTTGTTGTTGTTTTCTCTCCTGGATTTCTTCTGTTTGAGTTTTTAACTTTTGTTTTGGTTTTTTTTTTCACAACCTCTATTCAAAATATTTCCATATTAGAGTCTTGCCACTTGCCAAAACTTTCTTCCTTGTAGTGTGACGGTTCGATGTTTAACTCACTGAATACTGATTCCGATCATGTCTCGGAATCGGCCGTCAGTCGCCATGGACTGATTCCGATGCCTCATCGGAACACACTTTTCCTAATTTTTTTTAAGGAGACCGCGTTACAAGAGCGTGTCAGAAATCCATCTTCAACCCTAGAACTAGTTTTTATTTCTTTTTATTCGAAATTTCAAGGAAATCGGACGGCTAGTTTCTATTCTGCACACTTTTTTGTCACATGACTTGAATGGCTGACTCAAAGATGGCGACGCTCAGGAAACGTTGTGGAAACATTTTCGAAGCCATCCAATGGCAATGCGGTACCAATACTGATAGCAAATCAGATATTTCTGATGCCGATGATCCAGATTTTGAACCAAATGAAAGAGACGTGTCTAATAATACACCTGTGGTGACCGTATCTGCCACAACTGAGTCATTGCGAGCTTTGGCTGGTCCGTCTCCCTCTAGATCTACTTCTACCTCAACTTGAACGAGCGACGTTTGCCAATCTGATAGATCTAGCATGAGCCAAGATGTTTTTCAAACAGTAGGTAGTGACATGAATTCTTCTGATAAAAAGAGTGATCAAGAAGATCCCAATGGTAAAATGCCTAGGGCCACTGTTGATGAAACTGAAACTAACGAAGTGTCAGTTGACATAACAGTCACAGATCTGCCTGGTGATTGCAAGAAGATTCTTTTTTTTTTTTTTTTTTCTTGTTTCATGCATTCATAACACTCGTTCAAAAAAAAATCCCAACATCATTTGAAGATTTTTCATGTTTTTTTTTGTTTTTTTTAGATAGTATGGCATGTGCCATGTTCAAAATTTTTTTGAAAAAGTTCAAAAGCATTACAAATTTAAAAATTTTACAAAGCAAAACTAACAATGGTATAACATTTGTGTTTATTATTTATGAATGAGAATGAGCGGAATCTTTATATGTCCCAATTTGATGTAAATCAAACAATTAGGGGTGGAAATATGATTATTTGAAAATGCCCTCCACAAAACCCTAGTCTACAACGGTTGTGAAGTTGGCCAAAGCCCAGTACTCAGTGAATTAAGACAGAAGAATTAAGCCCAGGTGTTTTATAATACTGGCTAGTTATACAACATAATTCTAGTTTCAGTACTGGTATAAGGAAAAACAAGTTTCTTTGTAGTTTCGATTTACTCTGTAATATGAGCCAGCTGCGTTTACATGATATTGATACTTTAGATATGAGGAAGAAAAAGATGGAAGTTCCTTGAAAGTCTTAAGTAAAGGGCAATAGTGAATGGTAACGACAACAGCCTTATAAGGGTAGCTGAGGACAGTGATGGCCTACGTCTGTTCGAGAAAAGGTACTGAAAGAAGAAGAAGATTTAAACTTATGTTTTCATAGGCATATGATATACGTAGCAGAGAAATAAATGCATCACTTTTTAAACCACTGTGGTATGTGCTCAGGGGTGAATTTAGAAAGAGATGTCTTAGATATAAAATGTACATTCTTTTCATAATACTACAATATATGGCATGTATTACAGATTTGCTACTATTTGAGTATGAATCTAGATGTAGATTCTAGAATGGAAATACATAAAAAGTTATGGTGATAATCACTTTGTCAATTATAAGGCAAAACTAGACCAAACGTGTGACGAATGGACATTAGTCCTTCATCAGACACAGAAACAAAGTCACTGAGACTGTAGGAGACCGTTTTGCTCAGCTTAGGTCATCGTTTTCACAATTTATTGATATTACTGTAAATTTATTTGCATTTTGTCCCTGTGTTTCTCAACTTTTCTTCTCTGCCACCATCACTGTGCCCCAAAAAGCAGGACACGTACGTTGGAGTAAATTCTGTCACATTGACTGCCTCACTGTCCCAAGCCAAGTTCTCTTGATCCTTTAGACTTACAATTGATCTCTGCAATGGCGTATTATGCGTCAGGTCTGAAATATGACAATGTCTCAGACTGAAAAATGGCAATACCACAAGTTAATGATTGTGAAACTGGCTAAGCTAATGGTCAAGCTTCAATCTTAGAGTCTTCATGGAAATTCTATTGCTTGAGAGTTTTGTCCAACTCCAATGCAAATATGTTATCCTGGAAGACTACATGGAGAGGATTGTCCATGCAAGTATTCAAAGTTATCGTCACCCTTTTTGTTAACTTCTGTTAAGTGCTGTGGAATTCGCTTCCTCCTCAGATGCGTTTAATCCAATCTGATTCAAAATTCAAGACAGCTCTAAAAAATCGCACATTTAAAAAATAAAAAATATCGAATTAGTCTCATTCTCATGACTTTGACAAAAATGTAATTTGTTTTACTGTAATTATGTTTGCACATGTGATGTTTGTTGGTTTATTTGATGTTTGCGCCTAGAGCTGTATTACTCTGGATTTGGCGCCATATAAATGATCTTCATTATTATTTATTATTATCATTAAATTATGTCATTTAAATTTTCTTTCAGAAATTATACCAAGACTGGATTTTCAAGGACCATCGAAACATACTGGCCATCTTGGAAGACATACCATCCCTTCATCCACCCCCTGACCATATATGTGAATTGTTGCCCAGACTTCAGCCTAGATTTTACTCCATTTCCTCATCTCCAAAGGTAATTGGCACACTGTGAGTCGTCATGGTTGCCAATTTTCTTAAATTTACTGATTTCTGTCAATTTTCAAATCGCCATAAGTCACATGTCACGGCGTGGGAAAAGGTTAAGTTTTACAGAGGGCAAAGCTGATGCAGAAGACGAGGGGCAGGAAATTTTATTTGCACGCAGACTGCGCCCACCCCATGAAAAATACAGGTATTATGAGATACAATAACATTAGGGGTATGAGACCTCTTAACACACCATACAAGAAAACAAACAATGCAGTACTTGACGAAGCAGGAAGACCATTGCTAAAAACAATCAGACAAGGATAACTTCAGTTCTTAGGTCATTTAAATTGACATAAGGAACTTGAACATCTAGCCCTGACAGGAAAAATTGAGGGGAAAAGAAGCAGGGGCAGGCAGATAGTGACATATTTAGAGAGCTTAAGTCACTGGATGACAAATTAAAAGTAGAATAATAATAGCATGAACTTCCTGAGATTGTCTGAACAGAGAAGTGAATGGCGTGTCATGGTTGCCAATGTCTGCCTCAGACC
>JAOWAY010200266.1:0-10152 GCA_028565895.1 Goniobranchus geometricus | reverse complement strand
GAAACACTGAGTCAATTAAATCAATGACACGCATCTCACCAATGTGGTGACGGTGAATTAGGAGACTTTCCTTGATTTATTGTGTTTGGTCAGTATTGAGTGATTGGGCTTTGGCTCCACCCCTTCACCAACAGGGCCACACATGCTTTGTTCCGCATTTTGGGATTTATTGCGTGATTGACAGGCTTGGTAAGAAATGAGTTCATTAGATTTGATTGGGTGCATAGCCCATTGGCTGTTAAAATGAGAGAATGGGACTTTCGAGGAAGTGTAGACTATGTCCCTGTAGTCCGTCTACGTGCACGGTCCGCCTAACAGCCCGATATTTCAATCTCCACAAGGCCGTGTTCTTAGAGCACTAGTACTGTATCAATGTTATTTCATTTGCATTTTGTCAATGAATTTCTTTGTCTGATGAAGGACATTTGTCCTAAACGTCATATGTCTTGTCTACTTTTGCATTACGATTGAGTAATTCATAACTTTTTATGCATTTCCATAGCCCATGCTTGTAAATTTTGACTTGACTTATTCCTCTTGGTTCCCTGTGGAACAAAGGGCTGGGCCAACGGTCCTCCATCTCACTCCCTCCATCTCACTCAGTTTTGTGCCACCTTCTTCAGTCATCCCATGACCAGCCTGCAGCTTTAGCTGCCTCTTCAGCAAATCTTCTCCATGTCATCCTAGGTCTTCCTACTCCTCTTTTCCCTTGAGGATTCCAATAAAGGGATTTTTTTAAAAACATTTTCATATATCTTCCGTAAGGTATATCCAACCCAGCCCCATTTCCTCTAGGCATTCTCCTCTCTGATGGATTTTTGTTTCGTCTACTTCCAGAGTTCAATCTTTTCTGGCCATTGGATTTTCATGATGTGTCGTAGGCACCTATTTATGAAGGATTGTAGATTTGTATTGTTAACTGTTGTGGCGTGCCAGGTTTCTGAACCATAGAAAAATATAAATTTAATATTTGTGTCGAATATTCTGACTGTGTTGTGTTGTTCAATGACAATGCTT
This sequence comes from Goniobranchus geometricus, assembly GCA_028565895.1. Lineage (NCBI taxonomy): Eukaryota > Metazoa > Mollusca > Gastropoda > Nudibranchia > Chromodorididae > Goniobranchus > Goniobranchus geometricus. Next base: position 9,135 of record JAOWAY010200266.1, on the reverse strand, counting down.
GGGAGTTCAAAATAGGTCGGACATTTTTAAGGGAAACCTTGCCTTGTTTATTCTGTTTTTTATACCTTCATCAGTGCCACCAATACAGGTTCGCAAGAAATCACATGCACACATATTTTGGGAAAGAAAACTTAACGTTAACATAGCCGCAAAGTACTGGAAACTTAGCTTTCAGTGCACGCAAGAAACAAGAATAATAAGGATGTTACAATGGAAAATCCTGAACAACATTTACTCCATTAATATTCTATTCCATCCGGTGATGAATGCAAGTCCGTAAATATTATTGAACGCTTCTTTTTTGAATGTCCAAAGATCTATCCACTGTGGAAAAATCTAGAAAAGATATTTAACTCTGGACACTCAATGATTCTAAAACGTCCTGTTGGGAGAAAAAGACGCCGGGACTTTGAACAGAAGAACTTGGGGACAACTTAATCATAGCATTCTAATCCGCAAGATGGTCATTTCAAAATACAAATATGGTCCCAAAAGAAATTTTTTTCTCCTCTTTACTTATGAAACCTGACTGGGAAAAATTGAGCTGCAGGGCATAGCCAAAACAAAAACAAACAGGAAAAAAAAGCAATAATGATGATGAGAGCACTTTGGTCTTGTGACCAAGAAGATGTTTCTAGGTACCTTCAGACTACCTAAGCAGGGATGTCCGAAAATTGTTTTTAAAATGAAAAAGAACTTAAAATCCACCTGCCTGAAGAATGTCTCTGTAAACCTTGCTTTTATCCAGATAACCCATTCTTACACTCTGTGCTAGAAGACCAACAATTTCCTTTTTTTTGTTGTCACATATCACTCTCTCTCTCTCATGTCTGTCATAAATGCCTATTTATTTGTTATCACTTATCTATTTATTTGTTTTTTGAACTATTCAGTTCGCATTTGTATATTTATTTATATACTTATTTACTTATCTATTTTATTTATTCCATTATCATTTCTCTATTTATTTTTCTGGTCATTTAGTATATATTCTACTCATTTATCCATTTATTTTTATAGGGTGAAAAATTGTGAACATGTGCTATAAGTTGTTAAAGATATGAAATTAAAAGTGCCTACGAAAAGAACTCATCAAAGGCTGCCACACATATGTGTGCCACTGTGCAGCCTGATTTCCAAAGTACTAAGGTAATGGCTGTATACTTCACATCACGGTCAATATTGTAGTTCCTGACAAACATGCACAAAATTTATTTCCAGTGTCTATTCACTATATGTTATGCATCATGCACTGTCTTTTAACAAATATTATATTATAAGAATGCTTAATTCACTTTTACATTTCTATTTTTACAAAATCTGCGTTAATGATAATCTTTACTATTAGTTTGGCATCTTCCGATAACATTCCCTTTGGCTGTCACAAATCATTCCTAGTTATCCTTGATCTGTCATTTTGTAGTCAATGAGCCACATCTAGTTGGCCCCATTCTACATTCAACCGTTGCATCTCCATCTGTCCCTTCTATTTTAGGAAAAAAGTCCAGGAAAAAAGTTTCAGGAATATTTACAAAAGCTTAAACAAAGCATACAGTTCCACTCAAGTTCACAGAACAGGTCAATATAAGACTTGTAAAATGATTTGTCATGCTCCAAAAATCTGAGAAAAAAAGAAGAAGAAAAAGAAAAAAAACAAAACAAATAAACCTGGATGAAATGCTTGGGTTAAATATGTGATGAAAAGATGTTGTGACACGGACAGGCGGCCTCGTTCTAGTAAGCATGAATGAAAATTAAGAAATCAAAATATCCACCAAGTCAACTCACATGATAGTCTCTTAAAGCGGACAAAGTTTTTTTCAGAGCTGACTGCCTGTCCTCAGCCCACACAACAAGTTTAGCAATCATAGGATCATAGTGAACAGACACTTCATCACCTGGATTGGATTTGAAGTAAAAACATTAACATTTTAATAAAAGCATTTCATTGTTTGTAACTAGCATCTTTATGCATTATCCACATTTTTGGGTTGATACAGCAGTGCTTATCTTGAGAGATCATTAATAAAAACCATAGGACAGAGACAACTATAATTTTCAGGACACATTTGCCACCACAACGGCTTAAAATATCTAGCCATGACAGGAAAGATCAAAGGCAGGCACAGTAAAGGAAGACAGAGAATGACTGTTATTGAAAGTCTTAATTCATAGACTCTGCTGAATGTTAGCAACATCAGAAGCTGAGGACAGGTGGAGTGGAGCACCATGATTCCCACTGCCTGTTCCAGACAATATAGGCCTACCTTAAGCACATCAATTCATCATTTCACAGGCTGTGTGTCAGGCCTAGTAAGTTAATACTTTCTTAGATTCCTAGGGTCTATACAGTGGAGTAACATGTGAAGTGCACAGCTTAGCATTGGACAAGAACTGTCACAAAAAAATGAAGGGAGAAAGGTTCCTACCCCCCACCCCAATGAGCACTTTGCATGAAAAGCTTCTAGGTATCTACACCTTGATCTGTCTTGTATGTGGAGGGGGCTTGCTTGAAGTTTAGAAGATGAATACTTATCAATACCATAATAATTAAAAGAAATCAAAATCAAAACTACAAAATCCATAACATGGTCACTGATCCCTTAGATCAAAAAAGAAATTGATTCATCAACCAGGGAATACAAATAAGAGGCAAAGTGATGACCTGGAAATTGTTTAGCTTCATTACCAAAAGGTCACAAGGGGTACCATGTGTTAACTTAAATTTCAGCATTTGACCGACATAACGACTCAGGTGTTAAACAGAATGGCCAATGACTCGTAAGCCAAAAAATGCAGAATATCAGCTATGAGCGAAAAATAGCCTAAGATTGATCAGTTTTGCGGAATCATTCCTCAAAAGGCGGAAGGGTACGAGCCTCTGGACTCATTCACACCTGAGTCGATGGAAGGAAGCAAAGTAAATACCTCATCTAAGGGTAAAAAGAATTAGTCCTTTAGAGCTGAATTGGCTCATATGACCGGAGCTGATCTCAGTTTCTAAAGCATAAAGCAGACAGTGAGAGAAGATGGTATCCATCACTCTCTGAATACAATGCTAGTCTATTGAAGATTACTTTCCCAACCAAAGCAGTACCCATTTTTACCTAGGTCAAGTGAAGCAGCAGAGGTAAATTTTCTTGTTTAATGAAAAAATGCATTTGTGTGTAGCCAGATTCCAGCCTGATGCCTCTTGGTCTGCAGGCCAACGCTCTACCATTGAGCTACAGTGCCAAGGGTATAATGCTGAAGATTAATGAACCAAGAGCCTGACCTGGGTCAAGAGGCATGACCCCATTAGGTCATGCACACTTCTACTGAGCATGGTGAGAGCTGCATGACTCTGGATGTACGATGAGTTGTCTTAATCACTGTGCTACAGAAAGCAAGTGAGCCTGATCATGTTTTAGTTTGTACATCATTCAAGTCACACAAATGGGGGATATGCCTTCTTCCCTCTTCCATAAAAATTATTCTCCCACTAAGGACACAAAAGAGAGCTTGACAGGCGATAGGTGACAGACGAAAGAAGCTCTCACTCAGTCCTTCACTGCTTTCTATAACATGCATAAGGTGGGGTAACAGTGGGTCTATTCTATAATCCTCTCTGCAGAGGAACCGGGAACCCAAATGGCAATATCTGTAGGATAGTCATTAACTACTTTATTTTGGGTATAAAGTCTGCCAAATAACGCACTGTCATGACACAAACCTTGCCTGACCCCAGTCTCAATACGCAGGTTTGAACTTGGCTTGGGAGTGCTGAGATGAAGCAGAGGGCCAGCCCCTGGCATGAAACCGTTGTCAGGATCCTCTGCATAAATACGAGCTTCAAAGGCATGACCTCTCAGTTTGAGGGCATCCTGGGTCATTGGAATCTTTTCCCCTGATGCAACCTGAAAATAAAGGAGAAAAAAAAAGATTTCAGGTGTGAACACACACAAAACACAACCACTGGAGGTTTCCAATACACATCAGCTCCATTATGCCAAGACAAGGGATTTTTAAGGTAAGTTATTATCTGAAATAAACTACAAAGAATTATGACAATTTTTAAAAACAAACAGTCCCCCTATCAGCACGTACTTGCTCTTTATAACAAAATTAACACAGTAAAAAGATTTAAATTTCTACAGATTTGGGTATTCTTGTTTTAGAAAAGTACTTTTTGCCTTGGCATTTATCATGGATGCAAATAACAAACTAGAAAGATTGTTTCAAGACAGCCTTGTACATAAAGATCTCAATACAGAATTTTGCCTGCCACCATAAAGGAATCCTGTGATCAAATAAAAAAAAAAAAAAGGAATGCTAAGAAAGTGTTCATACAGTCTGTACTACTACCATTAATAATACAGTAGTGACAGCCTAACATCCCGCCCCTCGGGAAAATGAAAAAGCGGGATCTTAGGCGGACCGGGATCTTAGGCGGACAGCGAAGGAGATAACTCATACGGCTCTCCGCGTCATTCAGAATCCTATCCAATCAGCGACAAACCCCTACGGAGGCGTGGTCATAATCAAACTTAAAGAAAACAGTTTGTTTTTACCCTGTCAATCACAAGACATGTCTTTGCTTTGCATCGTTTCAATATATACTCCGCCGCAAATGACGTGTTTATAAGTTGCTTGAATCTAAAGCGCCATTGTGATCAATCCACTCTTGTTGAGCAATAATTACCCATATTTCAATTAAATTTGTTCTCTTATCTTATGACATAAAGTAAGCAAATGCCAATTTAAGATCTACCTGTTGACATCGTCGCATTACAGCGACGCAGAACAATTAGCCCATTGACCGATTCCCATGCACAGTCGATGACCACCCATTGGTCTCTTTTTTCGACCAGACACAGGTTGGCGCCTTTCAGTTACAACTAAACCGGGTAGGGGGACCAGGTGACTCTTACCTGTTCTCAGGTGGCTAGCTACAAGCTTCTCATGGTTTTGACCGAGATGAAAGACAAAAGTGAGAAAAATTGTTGTTGACACTTCATCTAATTGGTCACACAAGTATCTCGAAAAAGCGGGATCTTAGGCGACTGGGGCGGGATCTTAAGGGGCAAATTTATATAGAAAAAATTCCGTTTCCCAAGAGAAGCGGGATCTGAGGCAGGACGGGGTTTTAGGCGGTCACTACTGTACTATACATTTGTGACACTTAGTATCATGCAACAAAGCAGAGTACTTAGTTCATGAGAATGCTAAATGGTCCTATCGGTATTTTTTTTTTTTGTATGCAAACATCACAGGATAACGTTGCTAGGGTTTTGCTTGCCAACCGTTCCATGTAATACTTACTTGTTCCATATTTGACATCTGGAGTCCATAAGTCTGAATTCACCATTGAAAACCCCATTTTTTTGCTTTTTCTTCTTCGTCATGGTAATCATCATGATTGTTCAGCAGTTTCAGACATACAATACACAAAATGAAACAATCATCTTTTTTCCTGTTGTTTAGTTATTTCGGATACTTTTGTAGTGAACTGGATGTGGCCTTAATTATTTTTATAACTTCCAGGTCACAATTTAGGGATTAGCGGCAAATTGTTTTGTCTATTCTCCATCAGGGTGCTTGGATTGTGTATTATTTGTGTTGTCAGTTTACTTGTATTTTTTAGTCAAAGATCTGTATCTAGCATCATGGATTCTCTTGCTCCCCCTCCTTCGCAAAAAAAAAAAAAAAAGAGAAGCGGGTGGCATTTAGGGAAATGTGAGCAAGTATATTGAGCCCATAAATGCTGAAAGGGGCTCAAGGTGCCATCCCATTGATTTGCCCAAATCCATTAATTGATATCAGTATGAATATGAATGACCTTCACATCTCATTGGACACATATTTCACCCTTTTGAAGAATCCAATCCAGATGTGTCCTTGATGAGATTCACAGGTACTATCTCTTATGGAAAAAAAAAAGACTAAAAAGCTAGATCTAGAACTCGAGATAGATCTAGATCCAGATCTAACATCTAGTTTACCTGATAAGAATTTAAAAAATATTTAGGCTGAGATTAAAAGTAAGAGTATAGGATACATTCTTAGGTAATACTTTACCATTTTCTACAATTTATCACATTATGCTAACTAAGGCCCTTGAGTGCGTTCCTTTTTTATTTTTGAGAAGTTGGTAGCTATGCATTAGAAACAAAGCTATTCCTGTAACCAACAAATACAACAAATATACTGCTTTAAGGACTTAACTTTCAGCTAGAATTTTGTGACACCTACATACATTTACAGCAATGAGTCTGGGGTGTGTTTGCTTTGCCAATCGGATACCATCACGCTTCAGATAGCATTATTGAGGGATGGGAGTGGATCTTGTGACACTGAAGGATGTTAACTGCACCTTAAATGATGCCATGAAATAATAAAAGTGGCTTAAAGTGGAAATGTTTCCTGACAAACCTCATGAGAAAACTTGTCCTCCTTTGGCTTCTGGTTGCTCTCTAACATTTCCAATAATTATTTTTCTAGTATCATGTATTCTAGATCTACGTTTTGAGTTCAGTGTATTCTTCATTGTGAATTATTATATTATGATTTGCTTCAGATACAGAGAAGGAATTTCATAAATCTGATGTGCGATGGCTTGGTAACCTGGAGAATTGTCAGTGGTTGCAGCATGTCTCAACTTGTCTCAGTGTGGCAAACAGGGTTGTTGATTATCTGGCAAGAAATTGTCAAACTGTTATCCTCAAAGGTTAGATTCCTTTTTATCATAATATATATATTACATTTTCTTTTTTTCAAGAAAACAGTTTTTTGGGTTTTTTTTAAATCATAGCTTTTACATAGCACTTTATCCACTATGTGCTCGAAGGGCTGTACAAGAGTTCCCCAACAGGCTTTTTTTCAATCCACTGCCTTCTCAACTCCATATAGAGTATACAGAGGCACAGCCATTTTACAGGCACACTTGCTGTAGCATACTGACAAGATCCCCCTCTGCCTATGGTCGAGTACTCAGTAGCATCTGAGAGGGGTGAGGAAAATGTATGTTTCCTGAGGACTAAACAGTGCCAAGGCACAGCCTGGATTTGAACTCGGAACCTCGCTGTGACAAGTGAATCACCTTGACCTCATCGCTGCACAGTTTTATGCTGGACATCTACTAGGATGGCAGTACAAAGAGATCTTATCTGACTTTCCATTTCAAGTTCAACTGGCCACAATTTTTAGAGATATATGTCTTTCTCCTCCCCCACCCCTGGAAAATTAAATTTCCATAGAACCACAATTCCATTAATATGCCAACTGCCCCAGTGTATTGATAAACAAGAAACTGCTTACTCATGTTTAAACTGAATTTATTTCCTTTGGATCCAAGCAAAAAAAATGTGGGGGGGGCCTGGTTTCAATCAGGTATCAATGTCAAAGACACAGGGTTAGCTTGAGCTTTATTAAACACTATATTTCAGTAAAGGGCCATTAACTATGATAACCTTATGAATGTTTTTTCAATACTTACAAGTGACATCTTGCCACTCTTTTTGTGTTTAATCCTATGTTTTAACAATGTTATTACATTTTCTGTGCTAGATTTTAATGTCATATATATATACTACAAGGACTCTAAGGCAGTCTTGCACTCTTGAAAAACAGATAGCTTAATAAGGGATTCTGAAAAAGTTTTTAAAGTTTAGGCATCATATGTGATTTCTCAAGTTTTACTTTCCATTTGGCTCATATTTGCAAAATCCTGTCTGGATTATTATTGTGCTTTTCAACTTAGAAGAGCCTAAAGCTTGTGAAGACTAAAATTCATTTTCTTTCTTTTTTCTTTTCTATTTATGGGCATGAGCTTAGTGAGTGTGCCCTAGATCATTCCTTGCATTTAAGCTCTTTGTTTATTTGTACGAAACATAGACTGAGAACAAATGCCTGTGGAAAATCCTTAAAGTGAAATAGAATTACTCCAAAACATTAGCAGAAATAAGAGGCATGACAAACCAGCTCTAAAATCAGATGTAATTAGGAAAAGAAAATGGCAATACATTGGTCATGTTTGCAGAAGGCAACAGAATAACAAAACAGGTCCTGTTGTAGGCAAAAGAGAGAGGGGAAGACCCAAAGAAGCCCTGAGAAGAACAGTTTTGAGAGAGGCAAAGGCAGGACGAATAGAATCCATGAGTGGAGCAATTGAAGCAGCCCAGAGCAGAACAGAGTGGAGACAAATTATTTTAGACGGTATGGGCAGGATGTAAGATTTAAGATAGATTGAGAGCTTTCTGGAATAGAAGGATTAAGGGCGCCTAGGGCTAACGTGGTAGGCCAACTTTACTCAAGTTGAGTGAACCAACAATAACCAATATATTTGGATGGGTGACTTGAAGATGTCATGTTTCACTGACATGGTCTGGCTCATAATAGAAAATCATTGGCCTTTTGGCTGTGGTGGAGTACTTAACAGTGCAAAATTGCTTCATGTATGTCTGAATAAGGACCTGATCATTAATAAGAAACTATCTTGTCAAATTACTATACTGAGGTATGCTGAACAGATTATTCTGCTACTGTGTGCTCCCAAGGAAGTTGAAAAAGTACCAGAATACACTGGCCGAATAGGCGTACAATCTGTAAGCTCTCAGGAAAAAGGAGTGGGCCTATAACCCTCATCCATGCATTTGTATCTTGAAGTTTTGAGTTTTGTCTAATGATGCATTTATTTACTCGTTTCAATTTTCAGAGGAAACTGGTTCTGACTTAAACTGCGTGATTTCTAGCCTGGTACAGCTTCAATTGGACCAAGAATATCATACCATTGATGGCTTTCAGATTTTGATTGAAAAGGAGTGGGTGATAATGGGACATCAGTTCCAAAAACGACTGCGCCTAATTTCAACACCAGACACTCGGGAGAGTGACCAGGTAATGCTTCAGCATATATTCCTTTTTCTCAAGCAATCTTAATGGAGATGTTAGGAATTAAGATCTATAATTATATCTTTGTAAGAACTGTGAGGTTTATGGCTTTTATCATGTGTGTTCACATCTTTATGTTAGTTTGCACCTTTGTACATAATTGTCATTTATTGAAATAAGACAACCTGCAGGGGGGGAACCAACCCCTACCAGGCGCGTCCCCAGGCTGTGGATAGGGGAACGACCTCTAGATATAGAGGTTAGCTG
>JAOWAY010200155.1:0-7500 GCA_028565895.1 Goniobranchus geometricus | reverse complement strand
TTAAGAATCGAATTCTTTTTTTTTACCTCTGCACCATATCATGAACAGAGAGCAGTGGCAATAATCTCCTGAGATTGGCTCTCACACCGATTTGGTGGAGAGCCATGATCGCTAAAGTCTGTTCAGACACGGTACGTTCAGTAGAATACTTAACGGAATATGCTAAGAAACGAAAATAGTACTCAAAATATATAAAAACAACTTTTACCCCAAGCAAATAACCCCATGGAATCGTTGGGGACACCATTGATGACTGTTATAATCCTGGATGTAAAGTAATTTTTTTAAATGATAAAGAGAAGTTCGAGGTAATGGTTGAAACCAGAGTCATTCAGTTGTACTTAAATGGAATGGCTCCAAGAAAAAAAAATCCTCAATTGATCCCGGAGGGGAAATTGGTCTTTTGGCTTTTAACCGAGAACCGAGCGTCAGCCATAAGAACAGCCCCCGAAACAGAGGCAATTAGTGTTAATAACCTTGCCCAAGGGCTAAAGGAATAGTGTACAGAATATTGACGACAAAAAGCAATTTCGAATTTTATCCTCAGCCAGACATCATTGTGTGACTTTTATGTAGAAGTTGATAAGGGGAAGCACTGTGGTGCAAGACTCTGATATACGCCATGGGAATCACAAGGTGCAAGTTTGATGCGGGCGAGTGCCAGATTATGGGGAAATGAATCAATTTCCGGGTTTGCTTTTTCTCTTTAATCGTATTGAACGTAGGCTTTCGGTGTCCAATCCTATCGGAAAGTGACACACGAATTCGAAGGCCCCATGAGCATGACGCGCACGTTAAAGAATGCTTCGCAGTTGAAAATCGCAGAAGAGTATACAGTAGGTTGAAAATCCGTTCCCCGTGTCAAAATAAATTCCTACCATTCCCCCGTTCCACCCATTTCTTTTCCCAACTTCCACAAGAAGGACATCCAACGTAAAACCTTGTAATAAACCCATGCAGTATTTATCTATATATGATGGTGAGTGGTTGTGATGAACTCAGAATGGTCGGTATAAAATGAAAGAAGAAAAAAGAAGTAGAGAGGCAGGCAAGGGCTCATTTCATCTAATTTGACATTATGTCTAAATTGTAATGAAACACTTTTTGAACCCTGGCTCCCTTAACATTAGAAAATCGTTCTTAATCTTGAAAAGTAATTTTGGTCGAATATATTTTGTTTTACACGTTTCAGACCAAGTTAGATCTAGATATCTAGATTATAAAGCTAGATCTCGATCACATATAAATCTAGATATAAGCAGAGACTATAATAAAACTTGTACCTTCTCTGATATTAGTCCTAGCTTCGTCGCCTAGATACTAACAAAGATGTGATCGAGATCCAGTCTGCCGAAGAGATCTTGGTCTAGATGGTGCTGTAGAATGTTGTAAAATGTTGAAAATAAATGGGTACACTGAAACTTAATGAAACTCCTTCATTACCTGGGAATAATAGCTACTATTCAGCACAGCAAATTTCAGTTCTCAAGATTGGCCGGTTTAAAAGCCTTTATTAACGAGGCGACACTTGTTTTATGACACTTCGCCAAAAAATATATGATAGATTATTTTGCTTTGCCGGAGGAGGTAATGCTCTTTGACATAGTGCCATGAATTAAAACTAAATGGATGTGGAACGATACCAAGAGAATATTCAAGCTTTAATTTTCGGACATTTTTGTTAGTTAGTTACTTGAAGTGGACCTTCTTTGGCCATCTAAAAGACATCAGAGCCTTGAAAGAACCATAATGGAAGGAAAGATGCCCAGCAAACGAAGGAGAGGAAGACCTAAGAGAAGACAGAGTGCTGACATCCAAGAAAACCTGCACACAGATATCATAACTGCAGGAAAGATGGCGCAGGACAGAGAAAAATTCAAGATGGCAGTCATGAAGGCCACATCCTGGAAAGGACGCGCCACTTGAGAGAGAGAAGCATATTATATTCACCGTCTCGCCTTACGTCATCCCCACTGCTCCAAAACGTCTGTTTATTTGTCAGTAAGTCTGTCCGTTTCTCTTTGTTATTTATTTGTTTGTGTGTGTGTTCGTATGTAAGTGTGTCTCCCCAACTATATTGTTCATCTAACTAGTTTTACTTACCTCTTACTAAATTTGAGATGATAGTATACTATGGCATCTTATTTGCATGATAAAAGACTTTTGACTCTTGACCTGACAGCTGCGGATTCCTCATAGTACACAAAGCCATGATATTTAGAAATATTTAGGTATTCGTGTACAATCCGCGTGAATTACAATGCAAAAACACAAAAATTTGCATACATTGACATCATTGAGAGAATAACCACTTTTTAGCTATCGAAAACCCTTTTTGCCTTTGTAAATCTTTTGTCTTTACTATAAAGTGGACCAAATTGGTGTGAAGTTGTAAAACTTATGTTTTTGTGACAAATTTGCGTCCTTGACCTTTGACCCCGAAATAACCTCTTTCCACCAGTCAAACTTTTGTAAACTTTTAGTATGTTACATTTGACTTAATTGTCCGTGATATTCTGCAAAAATATTTCGGTAGTCGTGTATAATGCGCGAGAATTACAATATGAAAACACAAAAATTTGCATACATTGACATCATTCAGAGAAAAACCTCTTTTTAGCTTTCGAAAACCCTCTTTGCCTTTGTAAATTATTTGTCTTTACGTTAGTTTTTCGTCAAAATTATTGACGACATGAATCTACATTTTGGACACAAGAAAATTTGCATAAGATGGATCAAATTGATGAGCATTTGTAAAAATTTATGTTTTTCAGACAAATTTGCATACTTGACCTTTGACCCCTAAAATAACCCCTTTCCACACTTCAAACTTTGGTAAACCTTTACTATGTTATACTTGACGTATTTTTCCGTGATATTCTGCAGAAAAACCTTAGAAAGCAATTTGTTTGAGGTCGAGCCTATTTTGGGGCTATAGCACCTGGACTATTTGAAATATTGATTATAATCACCCGGATCGATTTTTTTTTCAATATGCAGGAATGACGAAATAAACCTTCTTGCATCTCTTTTTTCTCACTATGGGCTGCGCTTAACAATATTAGCAATCAGCAAATCAGCATCATTGATGTAGCTTTTGTGTCCACCTTGAATATAAACCGCACAACAAACGTTGCTCTGAGGGAAGATTCGATCTTCATTGTAGATCATGTGGGTAGCGTGGGCTATTTGTTTCTCTAAATGGGGAAAAATTAAATGATCTTCTGAATCATTGAGAAATAACCTTGTGCTCATTTCGTGCCCTATTTGAATGTTGCTCATTTCAAAAATGACATTAATTTCAACGGCTGCTCTGTTATGGTCATTTGAGAAAGTCGCGAGTCCATCCCAGACAACGTGGCGGCATGACTTGGTGGCAACTTGTCACAGGAGAAACAAAAGCACCGGCGGTGGTGTGAGTGAGTTTCGGTCAGAGTAAGTATTGACTCTTCGCTTCTAATTCTAAAATCGGGACGGAGTGTCGGTACGGATGAGCATCTGCAATCAGGACCTGCAATAAGGATCCTGTATGCGTGGTTTTTACCTTTGATTTATTGATAGAGCTAGGAATACTTATTAAACCTGTCGTCTTTTTCATACATATCCCGAAATCGAGATCCTCTATGTTTTCCCCTTCATCCTGATTACCGTTTCGTAGCTGTCATTTTCTACCCATGTGTTGTAGTAAGAAGCTGTAACACTGGTTGCGTCCACGGGTTGGTAGACCTGATTTATGCGCGAGTTCAGCTCATCGATGATTTTTTGATTTACTCTTGAAGCCATCCTTGTGAATAATAATCAGGAAACAATAAACACCACTTGACAATGCAATGATGTGCTATGTATTGATGAAAGAGCAATTTTAATGAATCTTTACAATAGATGGGTAATGGGGGATGAAAAGGGACAAAGTGTGGGGTAGGGTGCTCAACCTTTATTGATACTGAATGTACTTTTTTTTTAACATTCCACCAGCCTTTGAAGATGCACCAGTACGGCGAAGCCTTGAAATAAAACATACAAGAAACCGTACCCATGCTGGTGTGCCTGTCAGTATTGTTGGGGCCACGCGGAAAATTGCATTTAATTTGTAAAAAAAAAAAAGGCATTTAAAACACCAAAAATTCCATGCAAAAGGGGAAAAAATGGTATGCAAATTTGACAAAAACTACAAATAAATATACCTGAAAATACAAGCATGACACTAGAGAAAAGATATCTTTTTAAAAAAGTAATATCAAGCAATTATTTGATGAACGTTAGCTAGAAACAGTTAGAAAAGGAATCTTTGGTACAGCCTCACTCGTGCACATGGGTAGACATGCCTAGAACCTAGAACAAAGGAAAACGCAATGTGTATGGGTGTGCAAGAAAGAGAAATGGGGAGTTCTCGGCAAAAAGCAAAGGGCCATCCATTAGCCGGAGAATATGAAGTGAAGATCGTAATAATTGATCCAGCTATTGTTTTCCTTGAACCACAAACAAAATCCCAAATATGCGAACATTGCTACAAAAATGCAAAATATGCGAAAATTGGGCCGGGTTGCGGTAAACAGCGAAAATCGTGGGCGCAAACTGCAATTTCCTGCAGGGCCAGATTGTTGACTTGAATGTCCAGCTTAGGCGCACAAAACAGTTGACCACATTCGCAATGACTAAAGAAGAAAATACTAACACAAACCCGCCAAACTACCCGCAATAATTACAAAGACAAAAAGAAAAATAATCCTCGCGGGTGTGTCCTACAGTCATCCCACGATCAAAACGTGAAAAAAAAGATCAACTGGTTGAGCACCCCTTCTTACCCTAAAAAAGATTGAAGACATATGCCAAAAAGCATGATCAAAAAGGAAATAGTGAATAAATAAATATATAGATAAATGAATAGATAAGTAAATGAATAAATAAAGAAATAAATATATGAATAAATTAATTGAATCAATAGGACGCCCACCGAGAAACAAGTAAGGCTTTTGTGTGAATATTTGGCAAAGAACACTTGAGAGAAAATAACAAATATTGCATGTACTTTATTTGTTCAGAGAGAGAGAGAGAGAGAGAGAGAGAGAGAGAGAGAGAGAGAGAGAGAGAGAGAGAGAGAGAGAGACAGAGAGAGAGAGAGAGATCTTTTTTGTATGGAAACTTTCACCATGCTATCATATTATTTTCACCTAGGTCCCCAAGCAATTGAACGTATTGTGACCATTGCCGGCGGATGTGGATTGTTTCAAGTATTACTTATTTTGGGAGTGTACGGTGCACTGTGCCCCATTGTGTGGTCGACAATGTTCATGGTCTTTGGTATTTACAACCCTGGATGGACATGTCTGGATTTTGACGGCAACGTTTGGGAAAGCCAGAGATTGGTGGCTAATGATTCAACAATGTTTAATAGAAACAAATCCATAGATCTTTGTGAAGTCTTTGAAAGTTGCCAGCGTGTTGAATTTAACAAAGACATATCCACCATCGTCTCAGAATGGGGGCTGCTTTGTAGTCGTGACTGGATTCCGCCCTTCATTATTTCGATCCAAATGGTTGGCGTTTTGATTGGAGGTTATGGCGGCGGTTATATCGCAGACGTATTTGGACGCAAATGTGTTGTTTTCGGATCGGTTTTGTGGAATGGAGTTATATCTTTAATAGCACCATTTTCTGTAAGTTGGCAAATGTTTACCATCTTAAAATTTCTTCTGGGCCTTCCACACGGAGCTGCCCTTAGCGGCATTGTTATGTTCACTGCGGAATTCCTTCCCATTCGATGGCGTGGGATTCTTACAACGGCTCCACTGTGGAACATATGTTGCGTAACATTTGCTGCCTCCACAGCAATACTGAGAGATTGGAAGTCTTTCCATTTTGTAAATGGAATAATTTCGCTTTTGCTTTGTTTGCCAGCATTTTGGATACCAGAAAGTATGCGCTGGTTGGCAGTGAAAGGGAGATATCAAAAAGCTGCCAATGTCGCTACTAAAATAGGGCGGACAAACAGGAAATCAATGGCTGATATTTCTGTTCTTTATTTGATTTTCCAAGCCCAAAAGAAAACTAAATCTATGTACAAAATCTCAGATATTTTTCGAAGAGGTCTACACAAACACACGCTTATTACTTCATTCCTTTGGTTCACCTTGGCAGTCGTCACCACCACAATTGGCTTTGGCTTAAAATCCCTTTCTGGAAACTTCTTCCTTAATATTTTTCTCTTCTCATGTATACCAATTGTTTTTTATCCTATTATTCCTTTATTTACAGAGAAACTTGGTCGAAAACCTGGAATCTTGTTCTTTTTTGGCCTCTCCTGTTCATGCTCCCTCTCCTTTGTATTGGTGTATTTCATTGCACCATTGCATGTGCAAAATTATTGTCTTACAACTATTGCCTTTCTTGTAT
The DNA here is from genome assembly GCA_028565895.1 of Goniobranchus geometricus. Taxonomy (NCBI): domain Eukaryota; kingdom Metazoa; phylum Mollusca; class Gastropoda; order Nudibranchia; family Chromodorididae; genus Goniobranchus; species Goniobranchus geometricus. The sequence goes on along the minus strand of JAOWAY010200155.1, from coordinate 1,107 downwards.
ATGTATCAATTGAATGTGCATGGGCCACTGCACTTGTCTTCACCTGTGAATTGTTTCCGACCGTTGTGAGGGGCCTAGGATATGGGTGTGCGAATGGAACGGCAAGATTTGGTGGCATACTTGCCCCATTTTTAATTCCCAAAAATTACGAAAGTATGTACATTTCCTTCGTTATTCTTGGCATATTTCTTTTGACAAGTTGCGTCCTAGTTTTACTTCTTCCTGAAACCAAAGGACGCCCCCTACAAGACACTTTTAAAGCAAGGAAAGAAAGCAACGAAAACCAGGGTCAGAGAAATGAATCAGTCAGTGAATTCTGATATGGTTTGCTTTTTCATTTGGGCGACATTTTACTCGCCTGACCAGCAGCAAAAAGGAACAGCCATGGCAAGACTTGCAGCATGTAATGCTCGAATATATTTTTTCCCTGACAGAAGCAGTGTTAACTTAACGGCCAGGTCCTCATTCACACATGTGGAAGTGAGGTTTGGGAGGAAAAGAACCTCAGTTAGGGACATAACGGCGATGACTTACAGTTTGGCCGAAATCCAGACGGCACTCGTAACACAGCAAGAGAGACAAACAAAAGTGAACACAGCAATTTAGATTACCTTCCTCCAAAGATGACATGTTATAACCGTACCACATGTTGAATTGTCACATTTCTTATATTTGAGCTATATGCTCTCAAGATAGACGACCGGCCAGTTCTTTGAGACCTTCGTAACCCAGACAATGACAACAAGGATCAAGAGAAAACAATCCGGGAAGACTTGGAGAACAATGTGTCATGTCTAAGTGTCATCAATGAGCAGAAAGTTATACGATACTCTCCTCTTATACCACTCAATAGAAGTGATGTCGGCAGCACGTTATGCTGTGCGCTGTGCTTTCGTTTCCGGATTTCTTCGTAAATGAATGTATTGCTGTTACAATCCATTATCTTCATCAGAAGAATCCATGAAAGCAAAAGATAATGTCTTGGCCATCCGCCTCGGAAGCGGGAGGGCGCGGGTTCGGTCCCCGGCCAAGTCATACCTAAGACTTTAAAATTGGCAATTTAGTAACTTTCTCGCTTGGCGCTCAGCATTATGAGAACAGTACTAA
>JAOWAY010200044.1:0-10153 GCA_028565895.1 Goniobranchus geometricus | reverse complement strand
AGAGAGAGAGCGAACAGGGGAACTCTGAAACTGTCTTAATAAAGAAAAATTTAGGCCTAGGTTGCATTCATAGTATTCTGCACTTATCACACAAATTTTCAGGCAATAGAAAATCCGATCGTAATTTAATGTTTTCGCTGTGACTGTGAGTAGCAAGGACCGCTACAAGTTTGAAAATGGAATATCCCGACCTGGGCTAAAACAAGATAGTCCTACTCGTGCAGTTATAGTTTTTCAAGGCTGAAACTTGAAACACATAATGTAAAGTCATATAATAGAGGCGCCATTCAAATCTGGTGTCGCGTTAACTTTTTTGCTGAGTATAAATTGGCATGCCAGTCATTGTGAATGTTTCTCAAATTCTGGCTCTTCCTAACACATTCAAATAAATGTCAATTTATCATAACTTTTTAATTTGTTGGTCAATCTTAACAAACTAGGTCTAGTTTTATTTATGTATTAGAAAGCAACATAGAATAAAGGTCATATCCATTGCTTTTTAAGAAGAAAAGCTTTTATTCCATATTTTTGTTTATTTTAAAATTGGAGCGCAACTTTTCAGTGCAACTTTTGGCATTCGAGTGCAACTTTTGTCCCTTTTTTGCACAACTTTCTCCAGGGACAGGCCAATAGTGGAAAGAGCCCAGGATGGTGCCCAGGGCCTTGTGTCCAGCCTGACACGAACCTTTGATACATATGGAATTTGCGATGAACTCTCCGCCAATGGCGGTCCGTCTGCTCTGAAGTCCTTTCTTCACACTTGGGGAGTTCAACATAGGATCTCCTCAGTGGCATCCCCACATAGCAACTGCCGAGCTGAGATTGGAGTGAAGACTGTCAAACAACTGATCATGGGCGTGATGGAGATCTGTGATTCATTTCAGAGAGCCATTCTCCAATACAGAAATACCCCTGACCGTGACACGAAACTCTCACCTGCTGAATTCCTGTTTGAACGCCCCATAAGAGATTTTATACCAACACACCCAGGAAAATATGCACCTCACAAGACATGGCAAGAAACCCTTACAGCTCGGGAAGAGGCTCTTCGAAATCGTCATATTAAAGATTGCGAATGACTTACTGCACACACGCGCATCTTACCAGCCCTTGTAGTGGGAGATTTTGTGTCAGGATCCAAAATCAGACAGTACCATATCCGAACAAGTGGGACAAAACAGGCATAATTATTGAAGTGCGCCAATTTGACCAGCATGTTGTGCGAGTTGATGGCTCTGGTCGAGTAGCATTGCGAAATTATAGAAAGTTCCTGAGAAAGTATGTGCCTGTCATCCTGAGGGCACCATTGGCAATGTTCCCACAACAAGCACCTTATCTGCCAGTCCATACCCCATATTCAGTCAAACCACCTCAGCAAACCCCTCATGATACACCGCAAGATCAAACCAAGAAACTTCCCACAAAGGCTCAAACCCCACAAACAAATGATGAGCCGATTATGACCCCAAGATACAGCTTGGATGATGTAGGCCTACCAGGATCCCCTGGCACCCCAAATGTACAGTCTGTGACAAAGCCCCTCAAACCCATGCAGCATAGTTCAGGAACCAGAACCCCTACCATGACCCCAAGATCTGTCATGAACAACAGGACCTCCATCGACCTTGGAGACAGGGTCTCCTCAAACTCAGCGGCCTCCCTGTACAGTCAGCTTCCTAAAGAGCGCCTTGCCCTGAGAACATTGCACCAATAATCCTGGGCGCCAAGAAGACACCACAGTTGTTTGTGACACTCGTACCAGAAGCTTTTTGGCTCCTGCAAAGAACTGAAGAGGAGGGGGTATAGAGGACTATCATATCATTGTCAAGTCTGTGTATCGTTGTCATAGTCACTGTCTTTGCGTAACTTGTCACCAAGAATAACCTGTCACTCATTGTAACTCGTCTTCATAAATGTTTCTCTCACAGGTCTTCTGTCATTGTTTCAGAATTAAAACACCCAATTGACCTGTTCTAGAAACAATGATTTTTTGAAGTTATTTAGGGTCAATCTCTCTCTCTCACACACACGTCCAAAAACCCGGTTTCTTGAGGAAGATCGGCAATTCTAAACAACACCTGGTGGAAAGCCGTCAAAATTTTGCTAATCATTGACTCCCTCTAATTATCTTTTACAGAAGCATACACCCACTATTCACCCAATCATCTTACGTGTTTAAAAATCGCCGCACCTTGATGGGAACAATGAATGGATACTGATTTCTATTATACTTTTCTCTTAAAAATAGTGCTGTCCGGGAATAATGAATATAATGACTTTGGAGGCTTTTTCGGAGTAGCCGGGAGTAAGACTAATTCATGGGTAAGGATCTGAATCTGTATGCAGGAATGCGTGCTGAAAGCAAGAAAAGGTGGTCGTGTCACCCAATTTTTTTTTTTTTCAACAGAAAAAATCGGAAATCCTATAAAAATCAGAGAATTCCCATCCCTGGCAGGCAAGTCTCCTAAATCTCCCCCATCCCCTCCCTCCCCCCAACCTATGCAGAGTGTTTCTCTTTATTTTTGTCTTGTTTATATCTTTTTATGCTCGTCACAATGCGTCGTAAATATCTAAAAACTTGCGCATACATATCTTGATTCCAAATTTTCACATCTAGATCTAGAGTCTAGAAGAAATACATTGGAAGTTAAGGAAAGAGATTTGGCAACGGCATTGCTTACGGACACTACGATAAAGTGCACAACGGACTGTATCTGTCCGGTTCTTCTCTGAAAAGAGGGCACACAGTCACAAGCGGAAGCTCACGCCCACCTTTCCTCTCCACCTCGCACACATAACAAACTAGATCTAGATAATCTAGTCTTGCCGCGGGCGAGCGCGAAGACTACAGATGACGACGGGAGAGGAAGGAAAAATGAAGAGAAGAAAAATCAAACAGCCGTATTCTCAGAATACTCATGTGATTGGGTGGATTGATAAGTAGTCCAAGTTCAACTTTTCCCGTTTTTTTCCCGACTTTTAAGCCAATTTTCAAAGTCAAAGAATTCCCGGACTTTTCCCAACCGGGAAATATGGAAATTTCTTTCCCGACCTTTTCCCGATTTCCCAGTAGGCTGTGAACCCTGTAGATCTATAGATTCTAGATCTAGATCTAGATCTTGATCGCCCTATTTTAAGTCCTAAGTGCCAAAGTCAAAGCCAAAATGTTCATCATCACACCACTTTTATCGAGAGAATTCTATCTATCAATTATCAAAGTGTGATTTTAAAGCTGTCAGACAACTTTGACTTACTCAGGCCTTATATCTATCCGTTGAATACGCAAGGGATTGAAGGTTCTTAGTCTTTAGTTTTTCGTCTGTTTGATGATTTTATGCCCACGATCAATCTAATGTGTTGATCAAGGCCCTCGGTTAGGCCTACGATCGACAATCGGAAATCAGAATTTTGTATTTTGTGACTCGGAAGTGCTACCAAGGTCATGGTCACCCGGAAATAGGGGTCGCTTATCCGAAGTGAGTAGTTAGTAGGCCCAGGAGAAGCACAGTGGGAGAGGATGAGGACGTGCTAAACCAATTATGGTTGTGATTTAAATCGGGTGTTCCACTTGGATTACCGCATACATTTTTAAAGGATGCTACATAATCACTAAGTGTTTTGTTGTGTTTTACCTTGATGCCTTTGCGACATGTGTTCATCATGGAAGAGGCAAATATGGAAAGTCTGAAGAAGGAGCATTCAGATGGATTTGGCAAGCATCCTCTGGAATTCAGATCTGTGTGTTTCTCGCAGAATTTTTTTCATTCTTTTAGGACGTATATTTATAATACAATTCTAGATTGGGATTATGATATAGATCTACTTCTTGCTTCAAGTTAGTTCTAGATATCTACATATTTCTATAAATCCTGCATTAGAACTACAAGACTATTAATAATCTGGATCAAGTGGATCTATTTTCTAGAATCAGAACAAATTTGTGATGAATGATGAGAATGAGAATGAGAACATTTCATGTGTGATGTGTGTAAAAAAATATCTGGATTAATCTATATTAAAGTTTGAAGATGTAGATCTATAGTATACTGTTAACTCTTACCTTAACTTTATGGCTATAGTTATAGACTGGACATTCATTTACTTTCAAGTCATCTCGGTTCGTCAAAAATCCACCGATCATAATCCTGTCTGGAACTGCTGAAAATTTCAGAGATCTCTCATCATCAGTAGTTGAATAGGGTTCAATAGGGCTGTCCCCAAAGAGTGCTCCAGAGCACACCAATGGATGACATCTCTTTCCCTCTATGAACTGCAAATGTGTACCCGAGCCATGTGTCATTGGTTGCTCAATAGCTAACAACTCGGCACGAGTCGAAAGTCAAGAGGTGTTCACCATAGTCAGTAACCATGTGCAGCTTGGGTTCAGACCTCGCTGGTGTGGTGAGGCTCATTTTATTACCACAATTCATTTATCAGCGTTTTTGTGTTCTTTGGTTTAAGGCACTTCATTTCACTCACTTACCTCACGAGACTCATGTGTGAATGAGTACTTGGCAATAGGCAACAAGAGATCTTGTTAGGCAGTTGAGAAGGTGTCAGATTTCAGTGTTGTCTGTCTGAGGGATAAACATGGTGAACTCTGTAGAGCCTGATTTTAAGCAAGGAACAGACTACAATACTGTATGTCACCTTCTTCTTTTATCTTTATCTCACCCTCACATATTCCAATCAAACTATTCCAACTGGCTGTCGTTATTCTCAGCGGGGCTGAGAATAAAACTGATATTATTCTCAGGCGGTTGCCAGCTCAGTCGACGACAGTGACCTCGTATTAGTCTAGTTGTTTACAGGTTACACGTCTCCTATAACATACATACATCCGGGTTTGGGCATTCCATACAACTTTCTTTTTAAAAATAATGTAGGCCCACTTAAGGATAAGAGATCCAAATTCAAATATACATGTTCAAGGGCCTCGCCATGAAGTTCCGACTACCTGAATTCCAGAGTACAGAAAAGTAGGCCTCGAATTAGAAATTAATTCATAGTCAACAACAATAACCAGAGGGAAAGAAAGATTCAAAAATTACTTTGGCTAGCCTTCCACTGAAAGAAAACTGTCCATAAAAATTAAAGTGTTATATTTTAGAGAGCAAGTAAAACAGAAGGAGGTAATGAATCACAGATGGGACTAAATCCGGCTGAGAATAATGCCCCGCATATTCTCAGCCCGGCTGAGAATAATCACTGCGATTCCAACTCCCCTCTCTATTGTATTTTCCTCAAAAAAGATCATGAAACTGTCTCAATTTTCGTCAGTAGAATTCTAAGAATCTGTGCTTTATGTTGGATGGAACAAGCGGCTTGATTAGTGGATCCCATGAGCACATCTTGACCATAATAAATATTCCTATTAAGGCTTCAAAATGTGCAGGTTACATCTACAATTTCATTCCTCATTCATTTAATTAAAACAGCCTAAGGAAAGGCCACATGAATCTGTTGAGTTTCCGTGGGCAATCTCTCTCTCTTACATGGTGATGCACACTGATAAAACGATAAAAAATGACAAGCTATTGTGCTCTGGGTCTCGATACAACCCATTGCTCTTTTTTGGGTTTCCTTTTTAGTAGATTTAAGAGCTGTGAATTCAAGTGTATGGCGTTATAATGAAGCCACTTATGTCACAGGTTCTTATGATATTTTGATATTATATAATGTAATAAAATTTTTTGTAATCATTCAATGTCTGTCTCTCATGTGCTCTAAACAATTAAGCTGTTGAAGGGAGAGGCAGAGACTGACATTGTCCATGTCATTACAGCAGTTTGGTAGATGTAGTGAAGGGGAAATGCTAGCAGATAGATCATTAAAAGGATGTAGTAATAATCTTCTCCTTTACGTTTACAAGACAGTAGGTATGTGTTCCAGACACAATTCCTTGTGAGACAATATCTGATATATATTATATCCTCTACACAATTGATGATAAAATAAGCCAACCAGACAGAATATCATTGTATTGTAGGAAAAAACTAATAAGGTTCTGGTATATATACATGTATATGTGTGTTTGTATATATATACATACATATATATATTCTTGTCTTTATTACTCAGAATGTAAGTGAAAAAAGGATATAATTACAGAACAAGACCTCATTTAAGCAAAAAGCCCTGTCAGGTTTGGCTTTACAATCTGCTTTAAAAAATTCTCTTGATCTGGATAGCAAAACTGCAATCAGGGACACAATTCTCGCACACAAAGCCAAGACTTTGGCTTGATTGCATTAAATTAATATATTTTCTTTCAAAGTCACTTACCAAACTCCTTTCTTCATAGCCCACCAATCTTGGCAAATAAGCTATATTGAATCAAAACTCTCATTCCGGAGGATGTTTTTAGGAAATTGTGTTTTAATTTAAGAAGGACTACTGAACAAAACAACTTTGTCCATTTGAGTAAGACCACTGAGAGGAATACTTGGGTACACGCCATGTGACGCAGGCAGGCATTTGAACGGGGCTCACACAACGACCTCTGTGTTATTGCACCCCACCTGCCTGTTACCGAATTGCTCTGCTCAGCCAAACAATCTTGGTCCTCACTCTGAAGAATGTCTGTTGGAAATTGAGGACAACTTTACGAAACAATATTTTCTGTTTGAGTAAGACCACAGAGAGCCAGAGTAAATCTCAGATACTTGCCATCAATGCAGGCAAGCATCTAATTGAGACACAGACAACATTTGAGATATGCAGCCATAAAAGGCTGTAATGGGACAACTTATATTTTACTTGAGCACAAGAAATTCTATATCAAATACAATTATACGTAGATTCCTTGGCAAAGAATGAAAATGTGGGGGTAGAAGAAACAGCTCCTTTTGGGGCGTTTCAATTCCTACCATTTTCTTTTCATTTCTTCTGTGATTTTAGCGTGGGGATTCTTCATCTTGTTGAGAAAGGCACCAGTGTTACCTCCATATCCATAAAAAAATAAAGTCAACTTAAAATTATAATGCAATGACTGCTTTCATTCTAATCAAGCAAGAGAGAGTTACAAGAAGACAATAATAGTCTCGAGTCCTAGATCAATTAAAGCTCTTTATTTGGTTATGCACTCAGTCGATGAATTAATTTTTGCCTTTGAATTTAAACAATGGGCCTGAATCCAGATACAGAGAAAAGAGGTTTTTAATTCTAGAGCTTTTCCCATTTTAAGCAAGAGATTTGTTTTAATTCTTGAAAAGAATAAATCAAACAATCATGGTCAAACATACCAATAAAGATTAATTTTCTGCATATTTTCATCTTGAATTAATACCTCTGACAATTTTTGCTGTATTTTTTTAAGATGGTGTGCTTGATTTGTATCATATTGTATGGATGATTCATGATGTGAGATCATGCTTTTTTATCTCTGTATCTTCACAGTGAGTTGTCCCATACAAGTATTGCCAACCGTCTACATCTCAATATCTCAGGAAGAAAAGAAGTTTGGAGTGTTTGTGTGCTGTTGGCAAGAGGAGGGATTGGGATCTGTAAATAGTTTTTAGTCTTCTTTTTTTTTAATAGACAGCCCTCTCCTTTCATCATCAATCATGATTAAAATGTTCAGCAAGGGTCGTTCTTCTCGGAGAAAGGACAAAGGTCAAGATGCTGGTAGCACATCTAAACTTGAAATAGTTGGCCGACAGTCAGATTCACTAAGCCGGGCTCAAGCAGCGGCCATTTACAGCAACAATACGAGTCCAGCGAGAAGCTCTGGCACAAGCCACAGTTTGAATTATGGAGGGGTTTATGATAATGGGTCCTCGTCCCTTGAAAGACCTGTCAGAGGAAGAGCTATGTCTGATGGCTCTCCGGCTGAGTATTCGGTATCATCGCCCTTGGATTTTCCAATGGAACACTTACAGTCTTTCAATGCCACGTATGGACTTAGTCCTGCCCAGAGGACCTACATCGACAGTCGTCCTGTCCCACGACACACTCCTCTGAAAAGTTTAGTAAGCCCAACTCACCAAGGTAGAAGCCTAAGTAGTAGTAGGGGGGCTGGACTTCCTCAAGCACTGCCCAGTCACACGCGTGCCAGTAGCACTAGTAATTTAGGAAATTCTTATAGGGATAGCTCTCTTGAACGACTCGATAGACAGAATGCTTATCTAGGTGATCGTTCCTTGGATATGCATTTTGAACAAATGCATCTAAACATGCAGATGGACGACCGACTGAATCACGACACCCGATATAACACCACAGGACGGGATAGATCATTGGACCGTGAATATCCACACATGGGAGCTCGTTCTTTAGAACGTGACCCCCACTCAGTGAGCAGGTCCAGATCTATGGACCGTGGAGGAGAGTACAATTATCCCTCTGCAACTTTACCCACAATGCCTCTTCTTTCACATCCGTCCACCATGCCCTCAGAACGCTCTACTCATGAATTTCGTAACTCACTCGTCTTTGAAATGCAAGTGCAAATCTCCGATCTTCACAAAGAGGTTAGTATTAATTCTTGGCACTGTCTTATCATGGAGTTGTACTGTAAATCAATATTACATCAGTCTTTGCCAGGAGCTCATCCATGGAAATATGTCATCTCTTGTCAGCATTGCCATGATTTATTTAAGTTTATAAATATAAAACTTTCCGTTAAAAGTAAGTGGATGCCCTCTAAAGACAGAATTTGAATCTAGATAATATAAATCAAGGACTGAGAACCAAAACAAGGCAATGTGTGTCCATATTCTTGAGTAAATATTTTCACACAATGTCTTCCAAGGGTATATTTAAGGATATCTGTCTCTTTTATTAACAATGTAAATCCATATGCTATTTTATACTAATAAAGCAGACAGTGATAGTTCTATTCTAACATATTTTCATTGAAAGAGCAAAACAGGGTGTCTGTCATAGTGATACAGACATTTTGGCGGGTCTTGGACATCCATGAATCATTCTGTCCACCTGCCTTCTATATTATGATTAGCATTGTATAAAAGGGAAAATTTGATTTTAAAAAACTTAAGTAGACTTTCTCGTCCATATTCTTGAAATGTGACATAATATTTTAAGGAAAGAAAAAAACTCACACAACCCCAAACCAGCAAAAAGCAATCTCCTGGTTTTCGTTTCCCTTCTGGTATCCAGGTTAAGGCTATATTGCCACTGCAGTCATTTCCTTTATCTTGTCTTTAAGATATGACTGATGAATTTCCATTTTCTGTACATTTTACTTCTTCGCACCGTGGTTTCATTTTTGTTTTCTATATATTTCGTTGTTAGTTACTACGTCTTTTTCATTTAATTTTCAGGATTTTTCTCAGGCATTTGTTATTAAATTTATCAATTTCTTGTCTTTTTGGTTAATTTCCCCAGTTTCCCATCAGTATAGTAGAACAGGTATTGCTTACCAGGGTTTTATAGTCAGATTTTGGTTTTTCTTTTTGTTTCTATGTGTGTCTTTTGTTTATTATTTATTGTGAAGGCTTCTTTTCCTATTTAGCAACTTCTTAATTTTTTTCATCTGAAAACCTTTTCCTTTTTCTTAACAGCTTGTATTCTTACACTTTCCATGGGCATTGTCATCTACAATGACCTAAAAGATTGGATACAAAATACTAAAGAGCATCAGATCTGTTCTATTAATAGCCTAAATAGCAAATGAAAGATCAACTGATGAAATGTTACATATACCTGCATTTTTATTTTTTATACCATATTTCAATTTATAATTTTGTTATTATTACTGATCCTAATATTATGTGATGTAACAAAAAAGATAATTTTTGAGATTACATTCACCCCCAAAGGAAAATTTGTCTCTTGGCTTTGAACAGAAAATCGAATGTTAGCAATAGGAACAGTGCTGCAAAATGGAGGCAATTAGTATAAATAATTTTGCCCAAGGTTTAAATCACAATGCCCTTACCAGGAGTCAAACACACAACCAGTAGGTTCTGCGCCCAACACATTATCCACCGTGCCACTGTGACCACAGAATTGTGTAAAAACAAAATTTTAGTGGGTTGTATTATTTTTTTAAATATCTCCCGCCTATGTAATGATGTTATGGATGACATTGTGTCATTCTGGCAGAGCCTCAAATTTGGACCATAGTTGATTGACCTAAAAAGAATATACATATTTTAATGATGTGTAAAGTATGTTCAGTCTTAGGGTT
>JAOWAY010199933.1:0-10154 GCA_028565895.1 Goniobranchus geometricus | reverse complement strand
AACTATCGGAACATCAAAAGGTTTTGCTCTTTTAAAAAGGGCGGAACCCTCTTTCGATGAGCGGACGGGAAGGAGGCAATGAGCGGAAATTCGCCTTTGGGCGGACGATTCCCATAGTCTATGACAACAGATGTTGGCCCGTCACTACTACAGGGTAAAAAATTGAAGTAGATGTCACCTTCTCATCTAGATAGCTGTATGGAACAAGATGGTAACATGGGAAAGCCTTAACATTAGAATTGGAAAAGTTGCATATGCGCTCAGGGGTTTTGAAAAGAACATGAACTCATTTCAAAGCAAACGAAATGCAAGCTGATCCACTCAATTGTGTTGCCAATCTTACATATGCCTACAAGAGCTGGAAAATGACCAAGCAAATAGAAAAAACATTAAATGCCTTTGAAAAAAAAATGCCTACAAGAAATCATCAATATTAAATTGCTTGACTTCAAAACATGAGTAGAAATTTGAGAAACGACAAAACAACCTCTGATCTCAGATGCAATCAGGAAAAGAAGATCGCAGTACATTGGACACATTGGCAGAGGGGAAAAACAACAGAAAAACAAAACAGGCCTTGAACTGGGAAGTTGTAAGCAAAAGAAAGAGGGAAGACCCAAAGAAACCCCGAGAAGAACAGTTTTAATAAAGAAAAGGCAAAAGGTATAGAATCCATGAGTGGACTGATTGAAACGGTTCAGAGCAGAGCAGAATGGAGACAAATTGTTGCCGCTTTATTCATGTCTAACAGTGCTGGAAAGATGTAAAATGTAAGACTACTTTTCTTATGATTTGTGAAAAATTGTCTTATTTGATGGTGTAGCTTTATTGATACCTTTATTGATAATGTTGTCTATATTTCCCTTTTTTAAATAATTAATTCCCACCCCAAGAAGAGATACAAAAAGTAAATAAGACTTTTTATTATTGATTTCCAGAAAGGTTGGTACAGTACTGTAAAAGAGTGATCAATTCAAAATTGGCTAAATTTTCATTTAAAAGTTCATTAGTTTGTATGCTTTAGAAAACACATTGTCAAGAAGAGCAGGCTAATTTAATCTTCTTTGAACTTGAACATGAACTCTCAGATATTTACATTTTCTATGATTTCAATAATCTTCCCTCTGGTTTTTGAGGACTTACATGAATACATACTTTGTGGACATCCACAATCAAGTGAATCAAAAAAGAAAAAAATAAATTCAGACATTACAACAATTACGTTGACATAGGCATACAAATTTAATTCAACAAACTGCTATACCTCTTTCTGCTAATAATTTCAAACACTTTGTTTCTCCATTAAATGCAGCTAGATGTACTGCTGTTTGTCCATTTTTGTCAGTCACATTAAGTTCTGTCATTTCATCACTTAGCAAATTCACACAATCAACATGGCCACCAATGCAAGCCTCATGCAAAGGTATCCGTTGGCTAGCACTTTTTATACTTGGATCAGCCCCTCCCTGAAATCAGAATCATACAAAGAAATTTAAAAAAGAAAAAAGATTACTCTTTGACACATTATCTGCAAACAAAACGGTAGATACTGTTAGTAACTTTACTTTCAGAATGTAACATGAAAAAGGACAAAGCTCTCATGACTTACGATCTCATAATTATAGTAGAGAAAACAAAATTAAGAATATGTTCAACTGCTGTAATGGAGGGCATCCCATAAAGATTCCTTGCTTCATCAGCTAAGAATGACTCCTATGCACCATACTCCTGGAAAGATTCGTGATATTGTACAACTGGACTTTTGTTTATAATATTGATCTATGTAATAAGCCATTCATTTTCTTGTCTCCTAGATATCATATACTGCATCAGACTGTTGTTTTTTTTTCATTCCCAAAATCCATGATGTGAAAGATCTAACAGTTTTGGGTATATATAATATATACACAAATTCAAATTTTCTTCTTCTCTTTCTTTTCCTTCTTGAACTAATCCGGCTGACTCAAAAAAAAAAACTGGGCATGACTGTCGAAGTGCATGCCAAAAAAAAAAATTATGCTTACTAGTTGACCTAAGAGTAATGTAGCAGATTGACTGTTAGAAGTCCATGTGTCCACTGTATGAGATAGAAGTAGGGATTCTGTTCCATAGTCTAAGTGAGTTGTGGAAGAAGGAATTTAGGTGACAATCTAGGTTTTAATGTGGTATATTATTGTTTTACCTTTTTGTTTAGTCTAATGTTACTGATATGGTTGCTGATTTTGTTTCCATTAAAAAAAATTTGAAGCAGAAAAGATGAGACATGGATTTTGAGCTGTGGATTTTAAAGTTCTTGATAGACATTTTTAATAGTCACATCAAGATATTTGATATTTGAACTTTTTCATCTTTCATCTCTTTCAAAATTTATACGCTAGGAAGGGTAAAAATATTAAATATGCACCTAAATCCATATTTGCAATTAAATTTTTCATTTATATCAGGGCATATTATCTTGAAACTTTATCAAATCTATCAAACAATGTGTTCAGGCATGCAGACTGTTCTCTTTTTGCTGATAATATTAATATCATATAGGAATAGTACTAGAAAACCCATGCTACAATAAGATGGTCAAAATTACATCTTCCCACGCACATAGAATGTTATTCAGGATGTTTGATCTAATGAAACCATAGCCGAAATAAGCATCACATACTTTTTGCTTTCAACTTTCTCAATAATTATTATAACATTTCAGGCTCTCTTTGGCTTCATTGAGCTAACATTTCTAAGAAGATTTCATATCGTTGTTGACTCAGTATCATGTGGGATAGTGAGTCCTCAACAGCAAGCTGCCAATCATTCTTCTCCATGATGGTCTGTCATCCGGCACTTTAGGGAATATCGGGATGATCATGATGCAGCAAGAAATTTCTAAATTTTCTTATCCTTCTTGTATCCATACCTGAACAAAGAATTTTATCCGTCATTTCCTAATGAGGTTGACTAATTCCCTCTCCTCGTCCATTTCCTCTTATAGGCATTCTTAGCCAGATCGACAGTGACTGTTTTTGAAAACCGGTCATAGTTCAGCTGAATATCACACCCTACTGCAGAATCAATATCAGCGTAAGATGAGCAGCCTAGGACTGGTCCTCAGGTCTCAACTGTAGAATGCTTTTCTTTGTTCATCATTCTGTCTTATGCAGTTCACTATACATTTACTCTTAGATCGTCTCTTCTTTCACATAACCGAATACCAGTACTAGTAAAGTTATTTCTAATTTTTATACAAGTCTTGACTATATCTATTGTGATGTACTGGTACAAACATCATAAAAACCTAATAATCACCCCATGCTTACCCGAAGTAGTTCAGCAACAACATATGTTTGACCATAAGTAGCTGCCACAGAGAGGGCACTTCTTCCAAAACCCTCTCTTGTTGCCAAAGTGTCAGGCTTAAGTTTCTGTTCCATCAAAAGACGCCTTACAGTTTCAGCGTCCCCTTGTTCCGTCGCTGTCATCAACTCATCTTTCAAGTCTGGAGGATGAAATCATGCAGCATTTATATTTATAACAGATTAATATGTAGATCTAAGTTACTGTGCTTAAAAAAACCCAAAACGCCATTGTAGTAATTGTAGTAACTGTAGTAAATTCTCGGATGGTCCAGGTCTTGAGATAGACCTTCTCACTGCTTGAACTGTTTTAATTTTCAGTTTCAGGGCATGCGTGTCTCAACCACTAGATCTGTACTAGACTCTATTATTGGTAACATTCTGGACAAATCGGTTATGTGCCTTGGTGAGTTTGAGACTACTTCCCCTGGTATCCTGGTCTCATTGAGGTGGAACTAAGGGTGTTGTGTCTTGTAAACGTCATAGACATATTTGTACACATCTATCATACCTCCTATCTTTCTTCTGTGTTCCAAATTATGGAGTCACAGGGCAGAAAGATGTTCAGGGTAGGGTTTGTCCTTTAGCACCGACAGTATTTTGGTCGCTCGGCGTTGGACATTCTCCAGATACTGACACAAGGCTACAGTAAAGTGTGGCCATATTCAAGGATGGGACGTACCAGGGCCTTGTAAAGCTGCAGGAAGGTTACTTCTGAGAGGAAGTCAAAATAGTGGCGTATGATACCCACAACCCTGTTGGTCTTCGCTGTTGACTGAGGAGCTATGTTGTTTGAAACTCTGTTATCAATGTTGACTCCAAGGTCCTTCTCTATCTCACTTTCTGTAAGAACTACCCTGATGTCTTCACCTAGTTCGTTTCTTTTCCACATTTTTCATTTCATCCTTCGTTATGTGGGGGTCCACCTGTCGCGCGAGGAACCAAGACCTCTCCACCCCAGATTTTGAAGTTTTACTCAATTCCTTCCACTCCTTTTTGACCCTGGTCAATGCATCCGCTTTATTATATTTTGACGCCACTATCCGAACTCAAAGACTCGGTCCCAGTTCTTCGACCATCTCCTTCAGAGCTCCCAGTCTCCGCTTCACCAAGATCTCAGATGCACTTGTAGTTTTGACTCGTCTCTCTTCCGAAAGGGTCAAACCAATCCAGCGGCCCACTGTAACTGAATCCGTCACGACACATATCTTCTTAAGCCCCCATTTCAAGCTCAAGTTTACTCCTTTTAGCACGGCATCGAGTTCAGCAACATTTATATGATGATGGTCGTCAGATTTCCTCATCCACGCCGCATCCTCAACCGGTATCCCGCCAATTTCCAGGATCACGCCTTCGCATAAGTCGCTTGCGTCACACCAGACAGTTCCCTCTAAACCTTGTGCTACTTTCCATTGTCCACTGACTGTGTCATCAACTTCAACATGACGCATGATCTCTTCCACCATTAACTGTGCATTGTCGCAAATATGGTTATCCGGCCCACTTGTCCCGCCTGAATGGCGCTTCACGTAACTGCACGCCAACCTAAGCCAGCCAGCAATTGGATAATGAGCTGTGAGCTTACCACACAGTAAGAATAAATCTCGCTTACTAAGGTGCTGATCCACACTTGGTAATTCTCCAGTTCGTTCGAAACGTAACTCCCCTGCCAGATCTCGTGACAATTTCAGACCCAATGCTGCTTCCCCTTCCAAGTTTTCCGCTGGTTTCGCAACAAGTTCATAACTTTGCAAGTGGGAGATCACCTTGTCCGAGCTGATTTAGGACACATTTACCAGAATATCATCAATGTAGGAGCTAGTGAAGCGCTGGATATCCGCGTTCAAGCTTAGAAAAGTCTTCAACACTTTCGTCATAATTCGGGGTGCGCAATTTAGCCCAAATCCAAGTCTGGTCAAACAATAGGTTTTCCCTTTGAATTTCACTAGCTGATGTTTCCACAATTCTGGACTGACATGCAGTTGCATTTATGCCGCTTTCAAATCCACAATCTCTGTCTCGCAATCAACCCACCTCCATTGCCTCAGCATGTCGCCACCCACATCAATCAAATCGTCCCCTGTGTGACACTCCACCGCTTCATTTAACTCCCTGAAATCTAACTCAGGTCTCACCTTATTCTTGTTAGTTTGCTCTACCGCCATTAACGGTATGATTCCTTCATCCACCTCTTCATCCCAAGGCCTCAAAATTCCATCTCCTATCCACTTCTCTGCTTCTTGTTCAAATCTTGCAACTGTTTCTAATTTTAGATCATGATCATAAAAAGCGATCTTTTTCCGCAGCACTGGAGCCTTTTCATTCTTCCAGAAATAGTTCACAGTCCACACGTGACCATCAAAGAAAGCCTCAAAATCCCTGTCCTTCACCGTTATCAATTCCGATTTGGCATTACAGTCAATCGAGGCACATGCTACCTTATTACCGAATTCCACGGTATCTGGTCCTACCTTCACGCCCCCAAGTCGTCGAATCACATCCATGCCTATGACCACATCAACATCAGCCACCAATCTGTCTACTACTGTAACTGTTGATCTCGTTGTCACCTATTGTCCATCGATCACCAACTCAACATCAACAGCGCCCTTTCCTTTTACAACCTTGCCGTCGAAAGCCTTAGTGCAGATTTCGCCCTCCCAAATGTCCATCAGTCCTACTCGTATCATTGTGTTCGAGCATCCCGTATCAACAATGGCTCGTCGCCGTTTCCCTCCAACAGTAATCTTGATCATTGGCACGCCTACAATATCAGTAGCTGCGCCGGCACTTATGCCCCCCTGTAGCACTTTCTGCCCCTCGCCTGCTTCTTGGCTTTCCTTTCGATGGCTCATGAGCACAATTAGCCGCTATGTGGCCCTCTCCTCCACTGCGGTAGCAAATGGCTGATCTTCTTCTGCTCGGACGTTAACTTTCAGCAGGACAATCCCGCAGAAGATGAGGCCCACCACACCCGAAACACCCTTTGACGGACCTTTTAATACCACCAGTGCCTTGACTGGCCATTGCAGGTGCAGAAATCCCCATTCCACAGCTACCCCTACTATCCGTAAGTATTCTAGCCCTCCCAACCAATTCAGACACATTTGTCATACCAGCTCATGCCATCTGTTGCAGTTCCAATGAAATACTTTCAGGGAACCGTGTTACAAAAGCCAGTCTGACCACCTTTGCCCTTCCCCAACAAGCCCACAACCTCTAGCCAGCCGTCTTAACTCATTGGCATACACGTCCACCGCCTCCCCAGTCCAGCGAGACTCCCGCAACTTGCAATATGACATAAAGTCATTATCAGTAAATGCATCTCTCAGTCTCTTCTTTATCATGTTAAATTGTTTCTGCTCCTCACCATCCATTTCTAGATAAACTGCCAAAGCTCCCCCTTCTAGGTATACAGGAACAAAACTTGCCATATATCTGTAATTTGTGTGAGCTTAGCAACTACTTCCACTTTTTGTAACCAAGCCATGACATCACCTTCCGCTTCAAATGATTTGAGAACATCATGCTTTATAAAAGAGCTCATCCTTTCCCCTTCCTCCTGTAACTCCCTTTCCCTCCGTCATAATGATCGTGATTGGTAAAGCAGGGTGCAATGGGGTAGATCTATGGCCGAAATAGTTTGTGCTAGATATAGGTCTAAAAATATCGTTTCTTACCTTGATCGCAGACTCATGAAACTCACAGCGTATGGGAAACTAGTATCAATTTCCGACCGGTCTTTGGCATCCAACTTCTTCCTTTGCTTCTGCTCTTTTATCGAGTCTAGATCTAGACTACGCCTTCGATGCGTACGTTCCCTGACCACTGCACTTTACGAAGAAACTTACTCTCCCGCCACTATGCATTGTTACGGTGTCCAGTTGGACAACGCCTCCCAAGCCCCTCAGGGGCTGCAACTCTGCTTTCTCAAGTAAACAGTAATCACAATATCTCTCAAAAATTTTCCCATTCCACCATATGCCATTGTGGTGAGAGCTAACATTTCGTCAGCCAAGTTACCTCGGTGTGCCAAACAACTTTCTTTCTTCCTCTCATACATCTGCTTGTTGCGGACTTGTTCTTTGTTTTTGGGAATGTTGCATATGTCATCGTAGTCTTGTGTTATCAACTTGTTGTACATTTCCATTGGTGGACATGCCTTAAAAGCAGCAATTATGTCCATCGTTTCCTTTGACGTTTGGATATATTCGGCATTTCCTGTTGTCTTATGATTTCCACGTTGTTGACACCCTGGAAAGTTTCCGAGATATTCGACAAGGAATACGCTGCTGCAACAGTCGTTTCTTAATACATAATCAGGCGCAGAATCTGCCCAGGTTATTCGCCTTTTGTATGTGTTGTCAACTTTTGACTTGGCATAGTACCTAGTCGTCAACTTTTGACTTGGCGTAGTACGTAGTCAGGCATACAATCTTTTTGCCACCTTTTAACTTCTTTATTTAATTGTTCCTTGTGTTTAAATATCCTTGACAGCTTTCCTCCAAGGCGCTTGTGAATAAATTTTGTGGTTGTTCGGTTGCCCCAAGTGCCACAGTCGTCATGGAATTCATTACATGTCTTCTTCATAAGAAAAGCCCTATCGTTCTTTGTGCCTGCCGGTGTGCATTTCAGTGCCCAGGATGTTCTAAGTTGTTCCAGCTGTGTTTCCGTTGACATAAACTCTCCTTTTGAACAAAATCCCAGGTCTTCTGCCAAAATGTCAACATGAGCTGTAGCATCCCCACTGTCATTGTTCTTGTCACTAATGTCAGTGTCATTGCCATCACTTTTGTTAGAAACAAAGTCATTGTGAGCAGTAGCATCCGCATCCACACCAGCATAATCACCATCATAGTTGCCATCCTCACACTCATCATTGTTCCCACTGCTGTCAGTGTCGTCAGTGCCGCTTCTGGAGTAAGAGACTAAGTGCACATCACTATCGTCGTCAATAAGAACACTAAACTTGTTCCCTTTGAGGTCCTCGACAATGTCAATAATGGGCAGGGCATCAACAATATCTTTCGGGGACATGACATCTACAACACCATGTGGATCCATAGGGATGAAGTGGTTAGGTAGCCATATCCTATCCGATGTTTTCTGTGGATCTGTCCAGAACAAGGTTAACGGCAGGTCACTGGAAAAATTGCCAAAGACAGTAGACAGAATCTGAACTGTTTCATCAGTGTCACCATTTTCAGGTGGTTATAATGACAAGTTTTTTTTAAACTCCATGCGACAGACCAAGGAGTTTCCATGGTGAAGACGGTACATGGTCTTTGGCACAATCAAGAACAGAATCTACATACATGTAGTCTTTTGAAACAATATGGATGTCTTTCAAGGATGAATGGCTTTCTCGCACCCGATCTACATTCAATGCCATCTGTAAACAAGCCTTATAACGCAATTCAGGTGCAAGATCGTAACTGCCTGTTATACTTAAAGACACAGCATTAAATAAGCAGTTCCCAGCGCTGAGATTGGATGACCGCTAATATTGTTCCTCTGTATAATGTCCAGGGCGTCTTCATTAGTCTTGAATGCATCGTAATTGTCAATGAGACCAAAATGCTTGCTAGAAATGGTGGCTGCTCCGCATAACATTTGTTCCGGCTCTGCTACCTCTACCTCTCTCTCTCTCTCTCTCTCTCTCTCTCTCTCTCTCTCTCTCTCTCTGTCTCTCACACACACAAATACACACACACAAACATACGCACACATACTCACATACGGCGGCACGCGCCACGAATAACCAGGAGTGAGGAAAAGGTGGGTTGGGCACCTTACCAAAAATACCATCAAAGACGGGGGGAGGGTGGGTGAGTGAAAGAATAGCGAAGCAGCTGGCGGCACGTGCCCGTCCAAAAAGCCGAAAGGCACCGATCGGTTGGTTGGTGTGGTCGCTTTTTGTGTCAGTCAGTTTATTGGCCGATCCGCGGCGCGCGACCGGTTTCCAGTTGAACTGAGCTGCCTCGTTCACCGTACTACGTACATTTCTACTAGAGACCTTCCGCTCAGCTGTTCCCTCACTCCATCGAACGTCCAACGAACTGCGCTGTCGATAAAACCACCGCTCTCTCTTGCCTCCCTATCATTACATCGCTTCTCCAGCACGCGCCGAAAAGCAGAGATCGAATCGTTGATGGGCATCTTGCCAGTTTGCATTCGTAGTAGCCGTCGTCTAGATATCAAGATCTGTGTTTACGTTTTGTTATCTTGTAGATCAGATCTACATCAAGTCACTATCTAAATTTATGTATAGCGTTGTCAGTAAACTTAGAGAAAGAGATTTATATCGCACCTGCTCTAACGGTTGTATTGAAGATCGAACGCGAGGAAGTACGTTTATCTTTTTTCTTTTTAATGAAACGTGAATGATTTAGAGTCAACTACTAAAAAAACTCTAATTTTACTCCCAAGCTCTACGCAGTAAAAGGGACTATTTTCCAACGGTATCGATCAAAGGCAACACAATCCACGTCTGCTTTTCTCGTTCCGTGTGTTCGATACGATACATTTTCGACGGGGACTTCTCAAAGTGACCCAGGATATTCGGATCTCTGTTGACAAGCGGCCAGATCCAGTCGTTGTTGTTGGTACTCAAGACGAAATTGTACAGGTAAAGATATCTGGACTACAGGTCTAGCATAGGATTTTTTTTCTCTTTTAGACATGACTGTTGACGACAAACGTTTTTGTGTGCTTCTTGGTTGTTGTTTTTTTTCTTCTTGTTGCTTTTTTGTTGTTGTTGCTAGACTCTATTTTGTTTTATATTTTGCACAGTAGATCTGTCAATAATAA
>JAOWAY010199932.1:0-16360 GCA_028565895.1 Goniobranchus geometricus | reverse complement strand
GGGGGGAAAGAAAAATTGTTCTTATATTCAATGGTCTTGTTTTCTGTGACACAATATAGGAAAAGGGTTGAAATATTTGTGGGTTGGTAGTCTTTTTTTTAGACAAATACAACATAAACTATGAGTAATATAATAGACAAGTAAAGCGACAAATGAAGATGCAATCAAGCATCAGTCAATGATGTTCAGATTTATGGAGAGTTTTGTCATGCAAACCTTTTATGCAAACTTTGTTGTCCTTATATTTGTTGTCAGTTTGTTGCTGCATACACTTTACCCTACAAAACTTTCATATACATGTTTCTAGTTATATTTCATAAACGTATTTTTAAAAAAATATTTATCTACATAAAGATAAAAATGTTACTTATGATGCAGTGTGTTTCCTTCTTCAACCATTTTCAAAGTGTTTTGATTGAGATTGTCCTTGTTTTTTGGGGGCGCTTTTGTGGGGATTTTTCTTTCCCTTTTTTGAGTGGATATGTCAGGAAAAAAAGTGTCACGTCTCCTGTACAATCTTAATGGTTGAGTATTAAAAAAATGAAAAATATGCCACCATTGCTTTCTTTTATTAACTCAATAGTAAACCCCACCATTTTTACATACATCTCAAAAACTTATCAGATTGTCATCTAGAATCAATCTCAATCATATAAGTAAACAAGAAGAACCCTTGTTTTCTGAGCAATAGAAATCCGTACTTAATCTTAGAACGTAAGTTTGTTTTATACTTTTCAGTCTTCAGACCAAGTTAGATGTAGATTTCAAGATCTTGACCTGATCTTAGATGTTAGTCCCAACGTTGTCGCTTCGATACCAACAAAGATGTAATCGAGATTCACCCTACGGAAAAGATCTAGATGGTGTCGTAGAATGTTGTAAAACGTTACAAATAAATCTGTAAACTGTAAATACCATTCAGCACAGCCAATTTCAGCTCTTAAGATTCAGCACTTTAAAAGCCTTTATTGATGGGACAATGCTTATTTTACATTTTGCCAACTGTAATAACAAGACATAATTTTCATGCATGTCAATTTCAGGCATTCATTACTTTACTCTTGTTTTCCCGGATGTTTAGGGGTTGAGAGTTCATGACCAAGAACAATAACTTAATGTAACACTGGTAACCTAATGTATCCTGCCCAATACTGGTCGTCTGAAGGTGACACTGCATATAACTGTATAACTAGCTGCAAGGCTTTAAAACACAGAAATTGTTGTAGCAGATTTTGCCTCCAACTCAAATAGCCTCTTTTAACTCAAGGAAACTTTACACATACTTTGTCATGGTATTAACATCTTCCACTTCTTTACATCTTACATATCCCCTCATCATGTTGATAAATGGGGCAACAATGCAGATTTTGTTTCCTCAACTCTGAAGAGCTCTTTGCCTTCCAGATTAAAAATTTTCCTGTCTTGTCCAGTCCATCTTTAGTGCTAGACCATATGATGGGTCGATGGTAACATGGAATCAGTGTGAGGAAAACTCTACTTTGCAGATATGCAGCCGAAAGCGTATGAAGATCTCTGGGAACTCACTGGCTAAAGTGTTAGAGTTCAGCGTAAAAGTTTTCCATTTTGTTTGTTGGATGGAAATGTCCATTGTACTATAAGTAACAGCAAACGTGGCAACACTTCAATTCATGCATTTTTAAATTCCAAAGTTTTACTACCATTTTAATTGCTTTTCTGCAAGAGCTTCCAACAGGAGAATGAGGAGGTTTCTGATCACTTATCCACCTTCACATAACAAGTCAATCACACAGAATACACTAGTTAATCATTAAACAATGGCTAACCAAACATAAATAGATTTAAAAAAAAACAAAAACATAACAGACAATATACATAGATAGACAGATACTCAACAAAACAACAACTCCAAACAAGAACAATTTGAAAAAGCAACATGATTTAATACATAAATCATAACTGGTAATAGATAATAGTAAAAATAATACTAACAATCATTAGAGAAAATAGAAACAAGCTATAGTAATAATGACATTTACAAAAGTAATGTCATATCAAAATAGATGCAAAATGTTAGCAAATTCAATACCACTATTACTTACAATTAACGTACAGTTTTAAATGCAGGATTAAATAGAGTTAAGTAAGTAATTCGATAAGCATACACAAAGCATGTATGTACGGTAGAAGACAGGCTGTGTGTCCACCAAAGCATAATCTAACCAACCAAAAGCTGGCCATCAGTCGTAAGATAAAGAACACCATCTCATTACCATCTTCAGTTTCCATGTAGCCGTGTCCATCAAAATGACCTGAATCCCTTAGGAAATGAACAGGTCAGATACAGTATGGTATTGGTACGCACTACTTTTGCCGGCTTGTCAGATGACTCATGGGTGATGGTGTCAGCCACAGCAAAATATCTTTTTTTAATCTTTTGAGCTTGTAGAAAAAAAAATAAGGATCATACAATTAGCACATCAATTTTACAAAGTCTACATGTATTTGGATCACTATAAATGCTTTTTTTTTTTTTAATTTTCAACACTTCATATCCAATCTTTTCCTCTTGCTTTACACCATCCTTGAAAGTGAATAAAACAAGTCAATTGTGTTCTCGGGAAGGAGGAGAAGACAGATCAGAGCGTTGGACATACTTCAAGGAAATGACCTGAATGAAACTTAAAAAGTTGTTTTGGTTAATGTTGATTACAATTTGGTGTACACACGGCCTTAAAGAACATTACACGATTGAAAAGTAAAAAGTTATGGACTTTTCCTTCATGACAATCCCAAGATATACTTGTGCTTCTTTGCTAAAAATGTGGTGTCATGAGTAATGTGTGAAATACTGAAATTTTATCAATTCTTTCTAGTGTTTCATGGAGACGCTCATCTGAACAGCACACTAACTCAATTCAGAAACTAGATGCATTTTCAAAACCAGCTTTATAAAACAATAAGATGCTTAAGTGGAAAACCCACAATATAAATGCTTCTTTAAAATAAAATTAAAAGATAGGGATTTACCATCATCATTTCATGTCTTTATTTAAATTCCACATCCCAGCACACCATGTCGATGTCAACTTGCCCTGTTTAAACTGTACTGTGGGACAGTATGTATGAGTGAGTGTTTGTATATGAATGCGCAAATGCGAATACTACTGCCATGCTCTCTCTCTCTCTCTCTCTCTCTCTCAAAACCAACTTCTCACTAAAAGATTTATCTGTGAGACATTCAGGATGAAAAAGTACATGCTTGTGTTGATTTCAATCGTAAAATGTTCTTTGTGCTCTCTGATTTATTTAATGACTGCTTTCACAGACCACCTATCAAGTTCCCAGAGGGAAGTGGAGGGTGGTTAATGTAGGCGAAACAGAAAGAAGAGACACCAATATGACAAAATAAACACCTTTTAATTCTTACAGAAATAGACAATGCAATGATTGTCCAGCTTCTTATCACATGCGGCTCAGTAAGATAAACTTCAAACATACAAAATGTCATTTCACATTGGTGCCTTTAAATTTTAAAAAGCTTAGTACAGGAATTGGTCATGTCTCATGCTTCAGTCAAAGAAAATTTAGTACTACATAATTATACTTGAGATGAGCATCAACTGAAAAGAATAATGATTCTGCTTCATATAAAATTAACATTACAGTTGTAGTAGACAGCTATGGACTTACACAGAGAGAGAGATTTTTAACTGCTATGTTGATATATATCATAAAGCTCCACAAGCAAAATAAAATAAATAAAAGAATTAATTTGAGCAATCAGGGATTAAGAAATATCTTCTCTCAAGCTGCAATCGAATTTCCAAAAGAGAAAATAGTCATTGTTGATACAATAGAATTGTAGCATCTCTTACTCAAACTCGCTGCTAGCCCTAAACCAACTTCATTAGACAAGACCTCATGAAAATATTACATGTCCAAACATTGAAGCAACTGGCTGTGGCAGCTCAGCAGAGATTATGCGAGTAAGAAAGAATACTTCCTGAATGTAGCTTTGGGAAGAAGCATTCAGATAAAGATATGCAGACCTCCCAACCTCTAACTCGCATATATGGTGAGATTTGAGATCAAGACAGGGGAGGTCTGATCAATTTTGGGAAACTTTTAGTGTTCACACTGTAAATAAGAAACAAGAAAACATATAAACTACACTTTGACCATACGTTTTGTGCAAGCCTGGGGTTTAATTGTTTGACAGAGATTTGAGGGGGTGAAAAAAAGATGGGGGAGGGGGAGGAGAGGTAACCTTTCTTAGAGAGGCCTTATCATCTTAAATGTAGGCTTATGGCAGAGGGACATATCTCATACTTAAGACTTTGTGACAGAATCTCTACTGAGCTAAATTGGCGCAACTAGCAGCTAAAAAAAAAATATATATATATAAAAATTGGGAAAGTTTGAGAGGAACATGGGGACCGTGGGGTCAGGACCAGAACAAGGAAAATCCCCAGAAACTAGAGAGACTTGGGAGGTCTGGATATGTGAAACCAAAGTACTGGTACCACAAAGCCCTTGAGTTGGTTTCATATTGCTGTGGTGACAGCCGACATTTGACAAAGTAGTCATCACATCTTATTACATAGTTACTCTGGGAGTTTGTTCCTTCTGACTTTTCAAAGGCCACCAATCTCTCAGTGAAAAAAGAATTGTCGTTTCAATGATGTATCAAATGCTTACATAAGTCGTAATAAGACCCTTTCTTCATGAGTTGTTTCCCCATAACTCCTCCCTCTTTGTGCAGTAAAAATTCATTAGCTACAGTCCACTGCACACAAGTCTTAAACTACATATGGAGATGTTCTTATGCACTGATATTTTTTTTTCTTTTTAGAACCACTGCCCTACCTTACTCAATTACCAAATAAAAGTCACTTTAGCATCAAATCTGTAACGTTGACACTCAAATGAAAACTAGAAATCGCTTTCTTCATTCATCTGACCATGGCTTTATGAAACATGCAGCATAACCAATCCTTATTTTTGCCTTGAAATATCTCCCACTAACAATCCATACCACAAGTCTCCTGGTGCCACTTCTAGCTTAGCTGCCCATGATAAGCATTGCATAGCACTTTGCACGGCATTTTACGTCTTATCTTTATTTCCTTGCGATGGAAAGTACAAGTATGGATAAGCCAATGGCATTTAAAATTCCCCTTTCACATTGACTAATCGGTAATAAAATGTACCTGGAAAATGACAACTCAACTAATAAATTCATCAGGAAGATGCCTCTGCTTCATGCCAGCACCCACTGAGCTTTTATACAAGGACAAAAAATTGACCACTCCAACCTCAACAGTGACAGGCCATATTTCAAAAAGGTGAGGTGACAAATCGTTTCATATATTTGCATCCCCAGAGGAACAGTTCAAATGGAGATTCTGATCAAGGGGGTTTTAACTGTGAATGTAAAAATTTCACAACCATGTGAGATATCACAAGGGATGGGTGGTAATGTGTCTGCCACTTTGTTCTTCATATCTTTCTAAAGCAGACAAGAGCTGATGACGAGAAGAAAACAAAATAAAAACAAACAAAGAAGCTTGAGGTAAAACTGCTTAAAAGAACATTTTACTCATTTGAATATCTTGATTTGAATATCAAATAAACTTGAGGTAAATTGCTAAATAATTGAAAAACAGCTGTATGACTGGAAAAGTAATTAACAATGAGTAAAAATTACCTCTACAATGCCAAAGACAGTAAAAAAAATAAATAAAATTCACATTTTAATACCTTTATGATGTGAAAATAAATCAAACAACAAACATTATACAATGCTTCCACATGACATAAAATACATTTGAAAAATTGGCATGCAATACCAATTTACTTCCATTAACTTATAATTTCTGTAACATTACATAGCCCCTCAAGACAAAAGCCCCGCAAGGCAAACACAGTTTGATTGGTGTCTGAGGGGTATTTTCAACTCTATCAGGTCAAAGTGCTTATTGAAAATTTAAGATGGCAGGCTAGTTAAAAACAAAAGAGAGAACAGACATGAGGCTTACTTTTGAAACCTCCATGTTAACTTGTGATTAAAAAAGACAATTGTACAAAACCTTAAGCAGACACATGAAATAATCAAAAACAGTTCCACATGCAGTAAGGGAAGGGGAGTAAATGTAACAGCGGTTAAGGGGAACAAAGGATTTCAAAATACAGTAAAAAAAAAAAAAAAAAGATCACACACTAAGACAGATTCCACAACTATGAATAATTAAGGAATAAATGACCATGAAACATGAAACAAAACAAAAAAAATACACTGATTCATTGATTGAATGACAAAAGATGTGTTGTTTATGAGAAGAACTCAGGCTTCCGATTATAGTAATGAGTATTCATTTAATCATTCCAAGTTAAAAGTTAAAACAGGACTTAGATCACTTGAAATAGGGGTGGAGGAAATTGAATGGCAAGGTCAACAATCTTATTCACAAACACATTTCAACCGGTTATGGGGAGCAACTGTGTTACGAAGCAAATAAATGTACAATGTTCAATACAGATTTTTTTTTTAATTGCATACCATACAAACACAAAAGAATTGAAATGACGTACATGTAAACATATACGTATGCCAATCTAAATCCAGATTTTCTAATTAAAAGCCAACATATAAACACATTATGGCCAGCAAAGTAATATGGTAAAAGAAGGGAAACAACCAAAAGCAAATTTCACAACAGTCATGACATAATAAGCAAACTTTGGGATTGTTTAGTCTCTTTTTAGTGCCGGTATGTATGCACAGCAAAATAAACATACAGATGACAAGATGTCTATCTACATAAGAGCTTCCATTATTATTTTTGTCCAATATTCAGCATGTTAACAAAATAAGCTTAAACCATCACCCTGCACATGATGAGATCCCACCTTAGAAAAATAATGAATTCAAAACACAAACTCCATGCATTAAAAGCATTAACAGCAATCTTTAGAAACTGCCTAGATAGACATCTGCATTTTTGTTATCTTTCATGGAATCCACTTTTTGTAACATAGTTAAATTGTTGTTCTGGGGTTTTTTGTACCATACTGTGATGAAAGGAATACATAAGTACTGTAAGACAGGTTTTTTGTCTGACCGAATGTTTCTCAACTATTTTATTCCAGCCAGTCACCTACAAGTAGATTAAATAGCATTAAGTTGAATTCTACCATGACACACAAGAAATAAAAAGGCCTATTCAAATTCAAACCTCATTGAGACTCTGAAAAAAACCCCAACCAGAATCAAAAAGCAAAAATATCTAAGTGACTCTAATGCATGAAATTTGTGTTAGCAATATGTGAAAGCTTGCAAAACAATGTAAATTCTATTAATACTTGAAAGCTTGTATGGGATTTCATTTTTCGATAATGGGACACACTCTCAGTAATGCATTGTACTTTGCAAGCAATTGTGCTTCTTCTGTTTAAGCTTTCATACCAAATTAGTGACTCGTCTTTTAGATCCATCTCTTTTTAATTTCTCACGAGTATGCCCTCTATTTTCATCTTTCTCTTCTTCTCTTGCTATGTATGAAGACCTAATCCATCTTTTGCTCTCTGCTCCAATAAAAATAGCTCTCTTCACTTCTTGTCTTTGCGTGCATGAAATCTGAAATGACCTTGCTGTCAATGAACACAATGTTAATTGGTCAGTTGTGCGAAAAGTAACAATGTTTTGAACAGCATTCACTTCTCATGCCCTTTAAAACAGAAAGGATGTAACCCTTCACAAAAATATCAGATGGATCGACAACTTCTTATAGTGAGGCCTTTTCTCAACCAAATACCTTGACAACTCCATATGGAATATACACAGATGCTGCCATGTTTCAGGCGTGCTTGCTCTAGCACACTGCCAAGATCATCCTCTGCCCATTGTCAGGTACTCAGTGACACCTGAGAGGGCGAGGGAAGGTGTGTTAATAGCTTTTTTTCAAGGACTTAACCGCCACGGCACGGCCCCGATTCAACCTCAGAAACTCATGGTTGCAAGTCGAACACCTTGGCCCCAGAGCCACACTGTCTACAACATAGCAAGCGAAAATCAAGACATAATGATGCTTTACCAATAATTTGGAGCACTTAATTTACCAGCCATACAGGAATGAGAGCTAAGTGAGAAAAATGGTCCAATATAAAGGAATGCATCTTCAAAAAGTCAGAAGAACTGTCAGTGAAATTTACTACATAGGAAATGAATTAAATTTGGTCAAAAATTCAAATCCATCCGGTCAATTATAAATGGTCATGAGTTAAACAAATTTCTCTCTTACCAAAAGTTATCTTGATGCTATACTTGAGGGGGTACTAAATTAGTAACATTTAGAATCTTTACCACCAACATACTAAATTTATGGCCAAATTTTACAACTTCTAGAACCTCCCTGGACACACTGAACTGATAAATTTAATTGATCCCCATCAAACAGTTAACAAGAAAATTAAAATACCCTCTTAAAAACTACTAAGACTTGATAAGTTCATTTGTTAATAAATATTCATACCTGCGGCTTTTACTTCTTATTTTCATAATAAACTTATGTCAGGTAAAAATTCTAACTTTTCTGTTCTTAATGCTTACTTCAAGAATATATACCATTACCCAAATTAAAGCAACACACTGCAATCACTAAATTAGAATATATGAATGCCCAAATTAAATTCAAAACAAAAAATTGAGACGAAATTGGCAAAACGGGATGTTTAAATGTAAATTATTTTTACACTACAAAAGAGAGAATGAATTATTAAAATGGGGGTAAAAAGAGCAGGACGAAAAGTTGGAAGTAAGGAATATAAATCAACAACCTTAAATACTGCTTTACAATAGTGCGTTGTATGAAGAAACCCGGCAACATGAATGGTGAATTGAGTAGCATAAATAACATTAGCAACAAAGACAATGACTTGAGTTGGGCTTTTCACCAGAAGTTTCCACATTAAATGGAAGACAAGCAATAAATATAGACATTTATAAGCTTAAGTTCCTAATTTCCCATCAAATGACTATACACATTACCTTGACTGAAACTACACTTAAAGCTCACATAAGACAACATTGGCGCACAGAACAATGGAAAGGAACGTTCCCCAGAATTGAAGTTATCTTTTCTTGCCAGTCCTGGCAATGATATTTGATAAATAAAACTGTACAAGAATAAATAGACTGATAGTACAGTATAACCATGCGGCTCTAATTTGCTTGACAGTCTTCCCAAATACATGTGACAGTTTATGTGCTGAAAATTGAACTCGACTTATTCAAATGGCATTACTCAAATTCAGACTTGTCATACATTCGTTCACTTTTGTTGTCTCTCCTTTTAAAAAAAACAAACTTGTATGATAAATTCTAAACTGTGAAGAAAATTGCTCTTAAAAAATTAAACAAAACCAAAAATATCTTAATGCATTTTTTCTTTCCTTTTCACAGCATGATACAAATTATACATATACAATCAAAAGATGATACTTATGAATTTTAGGTAAAAGATAATTTTATTTTCATTCATTTTCATTCGTGGGTTCTACTGAAAAATTTTGACATGCCTAAATCCACCCATACCAAATTCCACAACCCTACACTGTATATAATTTCACTTGTGGACTTATCATAACCCATTGATTATATTTCCCTATTGACCAGTATTCTGAAAAATACATTTCTGAATCTTCACGTAGATTCCTACTCAATAGTAGCAGTTTAACATTTATTAAAAAACAGAGCATAATCATAGAACAACAAACAAAGAATATCAATGTGGTTGGGGGTATAAAAAAAAGAGAAGAACAAACAGCATATGTACAGTATGCATTATCACGAGGGCTGAATTGCCGGATTTCTTGTTTTGATTCAGTAATGAACAATGCTGGCATCAGATCTTCCATTCCTCTTCCATTTCAGTTTCATTAGCACCATAGGATAAATGAGTGGAAAATTACTCTGCAGTAAGTAATTTAGTAATGTCATGTTACAAAGCACAAAGTATTTTGATTTCGTGTTATATACTGGAAATGAAAAATTCTTCTTTATCAGCTTGTAAATGCCCCATAAATATTGCACTAATAAAGATTCATATAAAAAACGTATTATTCCTTTTGGAGGTCAAAATGTACGATATCTTAGAATGAGGCTTAAACAGCCAGTTCAGGAAATAAAAAGAACAACAAATTCCCTAAAAAAAGAGTAAAAGCTTAAACAATATCAAAAGGATACCATATTATAGAAAACATCTGTTGACTAAATTCCCACTAAAGATATTTTTGTTTGGTTTAAGAAAATCACATGCATTTTTGTTATAATCCTCTCTTTCTTCTTTTGTCCCTACTAATTCAGTCAAATGCTTAAGGATTTGGTTTTAAAATCCCGATGATGTCATATAATTCAACAAAAGATGTGTTGTTGTTTTTTAATCTTTACGCTGGGCATAAAAATTTCATACCCTAACAAATCAAGATACAATAAGGTGAAATGAAAAGTATGTTTAATGTAAGAACCACACTGAACATTTAAATCCCATTTAAACTAGGCTTGAATATAATATACACCTGAGACATGCAGACTGAGATAAAAAGAGCTCATGTGAATATAAGTGTACAACTGATGGATCTAATTGACTATAATATACAACTGAGACAAAGCAGACTGAGATTTAAAGAGCTGATGTGAAGATATAAATATGCAACCAATGAATCTGATTGACTATAATATACAACTAAGGCATAGCAGACTGAGATATAAGGAGCTGATGTGAATATAAGAGTACAACCAATGTGTCTTGAAACTGTTTGCATACAGCTATCCGGAACCACAATAACTTAACTCTTTGACAACCATACGCTGATATGTCAGACTCTGCAATAGGGATTTTTGTACCTTAAGCCAATGTATATCGGGTAAGAGAGTTTTTAGCTAATTTTTGTTTCACTTCTATTGCCTTCCTACTTTTTATTGAACCTATAGAAAACATCATCTCTGCTAATTTCTAACTGCCCTTGCCATCCTACTTTTTATTCAAACTATAGAAAAAAAAATCATCTTGGCTAATTTTTGTTTGGACTCCTTTTGATTTACTACTTTTTAATCAACCAACATAAAACAACATCTGGTAGAGTGAACAGAGGTTTATGTATATTTGATCAATGGTACCAAAGACTAATTCTTCGTTCCTTTTAGAATACTTTTTTTCCCGTACTCACCCGCCAAAGTTAACTCTCACAAAAAATAAATTTTGTCTACACCCATTAAAAAATGTGGTCGTCAAAGAGTCCTAGAAATGCAGGTGGTGAGCTTTTGTCTTTTCTTCTTCTTTTAGTAAATTCTCTTTTTCTTCCATATTTTACTCCTTTTTTCAAAGCTTCAGTCTTGTTTATTCCAACATGGTTTCTGATTCACTTGGAATATAGTTTTCAAATGCTAAAACAAAACAAAATCAGTTCTTCTTTTAATGCTACGGCTTTTAGAGGTTTTAGAGTGAGCCCGCAATGTCATAACTTAGTTAAAGCAATACTTGTAACATAAGTAGAGTCAATGGATGAAAATTTGCTCCAAAATGGTTTCTGACTCGTTTGGAATATACCTTTCAAATACCTAAAAAAAATAATACATCAGTCCTTGTAATTCTATGGCTGTTAGAGGCGTTGGACTGAGACCTATGTGTCATAACTTAAAGCAATACTTGTGGCATAAGTAGAGTCATTGGATGAAAATTAGAATGCATCCAAATTTAATAACATTACTTTCATAAAAGGAAAGAAAGAAAATTTAATAGGATAAGTAAAAGTTAACATAATATTCTACTAAGTACTAAATGGCCTCACATGATTGGGATTGGAAAAATAAGACTGAGATATAAAATCAATGGTAAAAAAAGACTGTTGACTTATACCCCAGCATTCAGACGAATTAAAATATCAGATTAAAAATTAATTTATATTTAAGGTTTTTCAAAAAGATATCTGTAGAAAATAGATTCACTGTACAAAAAACATTATTAGTCTGATTAAGAAGCCCATGAGCTCTGCAGATGAAGAACGGCAACATCCACCATCATATAAATGGCCATCACAATGTTATGATCAAAACATGATTCTATGTATAGTATATTACAAAGTACACATACTATATTATAAGTACATGTGATCACACAAATTTGCATATATTATCAAGGATACACTGACAACAAGTTTTCATATAAGTATATGTAAATAGGTTGAATCATGAAGATCTTTAAATGTTTTAACATTTGATTAATGGAAACAGACAAAACAGCTAACAAGACATCACAGATGTGGAGAGAAGAAACCCAATCAGAAATGCAATAAGTATATGGGCCGAAACAAGGAATTCAATAGATTATAAAACAGTTAATTTCATTAACATTTCCCTCAGAATTCTACAAAATCACAGCAAATTTATAACACTCTCTTATATGCTTAGATCTGTCTCTAGGAGAAAAAATTAGTCGAATGTTATTCCGCAAGAAAAATTAAAATTCAAAAAATGTTCATTATTTCATAAAGTAGCACTAACCAGGCAAACATGCAAGGTGCATATAAAAATTAAGCATTATCATCCGAAGCCATATGACACCAGGGAAGATGCATGCAAAATTATTGGGGTGGAGGGGGTTGTTTGTTGTTTTTTGACTTCACTCCTTTATATAAACAAAAACAATAAAATGAGACAATATTGCACTTTTTTTTTCTTTTAATCCTTTAGTTTGTCAAAACAAATATACCAAGCTCTTAACGCAAACACAAGTATGTCACACATGCCAGTAATGTTAGGGTATTTTCTTTTTCCTTCCCTCTTAAATTTTTGTATGTAGATGTATGGTAATGTTACCTGCTTCAAAATTTGTAATTACAATTGCTGTTTTTGTACAGAGCCAAGAGCTAATAAAGGATGGCGCTTATATAAGTACTTTCATTATTAGTATTATTATACATTGAAAACAATCTAAATAAAGCTCTCAAAAATACATGAGATTTTTGCTGACTTTGAATGCAAAATAAATTGTAATTTTTTTATTCTTTTTTAATGTTGAAAATATGACCGTTTAATCTTGTTCACCTTGAACCTGAGCGGTAACAATATGGCAATGCTATATATTCCATGAAAGAAAATAATAGCACTCAGGCAATCCAACAAAATAGTTACAAAAATTAAAAATATGAACATATCAATTTTACGAGACACTTGTCATGTTGTCATGGGTAGTTCTACCTCACTAAGACAAACTTTTAAGAATGGTTAGGCAATGGAAAATTCTCTTTTCAAACTAAATGCTCTAAGAGTTTAAACTCATTTTAAAGTGCCATTAACAGGGGGCTCCATAATGAAATCTATATGACTGTTTTAATTGGGATAGTTTATGTAAAATTGTTGAATCTAAAATTGCTTTGTTTATCCAGGTTACTCAAAGGTCTATAAAAGCTCTCTAACTCTAAAATATGATATGATATGATAAACAACTCAAAAGTATTGTAATCCAGATTTCACAGACAGGGAGGAAGATATGCAATTATTGGTCATTTTCTTTGGACATATTTCACGTAAATAAACAGAAAAAAGACATTATTGCACTTTCTTTATCTTTAACTCATCAGTGAATCATAAAGAAATACATCAAGACCTTCACTCAAACAATTCTTTAACATATGGCAATAATGGTTTGGGTTTTTTTGTTGTGTTTTTGTTTTTTGTTTTGTTTTTTTATCCGATTCAACTCCAAATACATATGGAAAAAACAAATTAGGTGTGAGTGTAAAAAAAAGCAAAAATTCATGCTCTTAAAATATGACCTTTTAGTCATAAATCTTAAACCTGAGAATAGACCTAAAGATGCTATCTTAAAAAAAAAAAATGTCCCATATCTTCAACATGCATAATATATGGTGATTCCATATAGAACCTGTCATGAATAGAAACATATGTGACTGGGGAAAAAAAAAAAAGGCATGTAAGAATTATAAATGGACAAGTTTAAAATATGAAATTACATTTGGGAGGGTTCTGTTATATGCATGCATCCAGTGCTCAAACTTAAAAGTTACACCACTGTAAAGTAAAGTAGAGATGGCATTTATACAATGCACAGTCCACGGTGTATCCATGCTCACAGCGCTTTACAAATGACATTTTACTCACCTGACCAACAGCAACACAGAACATTTAGAACAAAACTTGCAGCCTGTTAGGCGCAAACACATTTTTTTTAGACAGAAACAGCGCTGTCTTAATGGCCAGGTACTCATTCACCGCTGAGTTGAGCGAAGTAAGCAGGGTAATGTGCCTTACCCAATGCCCGTACTTGGCTGCGGTAGCAAAGCTAAAACCCAAGTGATTACGCACGCTTGTACTGACCACGTTGAATGCCTCTTTCTCTCGACTCTGGCCGACATGTGATCACCACTTAGCCACAGAAGCCCACTATAAGTCATCGCTGCAGAATTACTTACATTTGCCAAACCTAATTTGTCCTAAAGATACTGATATATGTGACTTTAAAACCAATGGATGCCAGCTGACACTCCTATGTAATTCTCTTGCAATCCTGGGCAAATAAAAGTATTTGCTGAAAAATACATCTAATTTGAATATCAATTTTTCATCACAGAAAAGAGGACAAAATCCTCTCCTTTTAAAAGATGAATACTCGCAAAAACATCTCTGTGGTAACAGATATTATCACATTAAAAAATTGTGAGGTCTACAGACTATTCAATATCTACAACAAGATAAAATTCATCAAAATTTGACCCTCGGAAATGATCAAAATCCCTTTCCTCTTTCTCTAACGTAAGACTTTCAAGAATTAAAAAAAAAGAACAGAGAAACTCAAAAGCATGATGCTTAAAATCTTTAGATGACCTTATAAAAAGTTATAGTAGAGGCTGATCAAAGTTATGTAAGCAGGTAGGCCTACTTTAAGATTTCCTGTTTCCATGCAAATGCGGTAAGTTGTTATTACTCTCTTCTCAGTTGTCATAAAAACAGTTGTTCCATATATAATGCTTTACCCTGGCGAAGTGACAAGTGCAACCTGGGTTTTCTGGGAAATCAAAATGTATTGGATGTATTCTCATCTGCGGCCTATTTTCTACCTGGTTAATGATAAATGACAGAAGTTGACCTATACACTTCATGCAAAAGATTCCTTTTTTCAATATAAATATATATCTTATGTGACTCAAAAACATTGCCGCTACATTGTATACAATGAATTTTAGGAAAAATCTGTGACTGAGCTAATGACCTCATCCACAATAAATTTTACGCTTCATGGAGCACAGGAAATATACACAAACATCATATACTTCCGTGAGTAAAAAGACGAAAACAAAAACAAAAAAAAATAAATAAATACAAGTTCTCAACAGATCCAACACAGCTCAGGGTAAGAGCATTCATCAATTTCATGAAAGAACGTTGATAGTCCGATGAGAGCATACAGCAGCCAACATCAAAAGATGAATTTGTTTCAACATCTGATTCAATGATTTGCCAGAAATGTTGGATCCACTGTCGATAATTTGGCTGATAAGAATGAATGGATGCAAAAGATGAGAGTTTGCAGATCAGAGCACTCGATTATCTGAAAGAGAACAAATTTGTGGAAGACATCAAGCCAATTGTTACATTACCATCACTCACGTAGAATGGAGCAAATGCCTTAAACAATATTTACTGTAGAACAGAGCCACATAAAGTCTATTTCGGAGTAAAAGCCTGGCTTTCTCAATTGCTTTCAGAAATTAATATGTACCACTGACACGTTTCAATAGAGGAATGGATATTAAAGCTAAAAGAATTCTCTAAGGGTGTACTGAATCATTCACACAAATCTAATGCACTTAGTGTATTTGTCTTGAGCGAAATGACCTGATGTAATTATAATATATAAGATAAGATAAGATAAGATACTTTTATTTGTCCTTTAAATACAAGGAAATTTGTTCTAATCATTGGAACATTGACTTGACACATAAACACATATATTAATATACACACAGTCACGTTC
This sequence comes from Goniobranchus geometricus, assembly GCA_028565895.1. Lineage (NCBI taxonomy): Eukaryota > Metazoa > Mollusca > Gastropoda > Nudibranchia > Chromodorididae > Goniobranchus > Goniobranchus geometricus. The sequence goes on along the minus strand of JAOWAY010199932.1, from coordinate 326 downwards.
TCAGATACCTAGTCATATATATATATTACCAAAAACATATCATTATACATGTACCAAGCATGAATGAAAAGGACACAATTTCTCAAAATTGTAACATGCGAGATGAAGATGGAATGAAGGATTTAAAATATCGCTCTGTTTTTGTTTTCTTTGATAGTGATCTTAAGCTTCAGGCTGATCGTTGATATTCCTTGTTTAATTTTGTTGTGAATCATTAAAAATGCATGTAGCTTTTTTAATGCAAGCACCAGTGTATAATTCATCAAGGTATGGCAGATCGAAATTACAGATTTTTGAGGCTTTTTTGATCAAAATATTTATTTTGC
>JAOWAY010199931.1:0-23142 GCA_028565895.1 Goniobranchus geometricus | reverse complement strand
TCCAGTGTCTCATGGCGTTTGATATGTCCAAAATACTTAAGTTTTAATGTTTTGATAATTTGCAGGAGTTCAGGTGTAACGAGAGAAAATTATTAAATTGTTTGTCCACAATATGTACTTGCATTAAAAAGCAACAGCAATACAGATAATAGAATGGAATCTGTGTAGTGCAGATAAAGATGCACTGAAAAGTCTTGGTTCCAGGCAAAGTTAGAGACATAAGTTCCCATTGAAGGAAAAACCTGACAGCTAGGTCTTGGTGATGTTTTTTGCCTGAAAGGATCTTTGTGCATTTTTTTGTTCGCATTGAGAGTGGTTTTGGGGGATTTTTTAATCTTCTATTTTGATGCTGCTAAAAGTGGGTATGCAGGATGTATTTCACTGGAGTCCACTTAAGATAAACTCTTTGGACCAGTCAAGGAGTTTATCTGAGGCAAGCATAATCTGAACCATTTCAAAGTGTAAAACTCCCTAAATCTCATATTGTGAGGCTTCCCACACAGGAAGAGGAGAGGAGACAAGGGATGGCTCTTGGAAGAATCCACTGGCTGTCTAGTGGTCATTACGGAAAAGGAGGCCGACATGACTAAGAAAAGTTTGTTTTAAGTGGACGGAGAGTGTTTATTTTTAGCAGGCTTTGATTAGTAGAAGTATATGAGGGAAAATTGGGACCGGACAAATGGTTCAGCTTAAACAAGTTTTATTTTAAATGAGTTTATCTTAAGTGGACTCCTTTGTAATATTTGGTATGTTTTTTATTTACTCTCTTTTGAGAACCTGTTTCTGCTGCTTCTGCTCTCTCTTTTAATAGTTTTAGCCTCTTATTGCCTTGTTTTTTTTACCATGGGTATTGAAATGACCTAACGTATAGAGGTCCCTAAACGACAGCGGAACGAAAACTTATCAATGATGTACCTTATGTAGCTTGATTGATTTGTTGTTGTTTTTTTTTTTTAAGGGCTTTGTTTTGTGTTTGTGTGTGTGTGGCTCTTTCTTGTTTCAAAAAGACCCTTTGGAATAAGAAATTCACATTAGCATAGTAGGGTATTTATATCCAGAGGCATATAAAAATTGACTTGTTCCGATGCTCCATCTATGATATCAGCTAATTTATTGTTGTCACTTTTCACCTTTCCCAGGTTACTGAACTCCAGAGGCTGGATAGTCAGTACAAGGAGCAGATTGGCTTGGCTATTACCTCTGCTGAAAAGTTGGTGGCAAGCAAGATAAGCCGTAACCAATATTTAGATGCTGAAGCTGCAACAACTGCCAAATGTGAAGATACTTACAAGAAGATGGAAGCTTTGCGTGCTAACCTTTGATTCTTTTAGCAAAAGGCATTTTTTGCATTAAGTGTGCAAGTTTGTCAGATGTCTCGTTCTTTTTCATCAGTTACATTATTGATAAGTGTCCCTCATGTTTCCAGTTCATGAACATTTGTGCATTAGTTTTAAAAAATTTGTAGCAGTTTAATTGCCATGCCTAAATGGAGATGAGTATGTCATAATTTTAAATGTTTTGTTGCCTGTGTCAAGTGATATTGCGAAAGTCAGTTACTTTTTTTGTTAATGAAAGTTTGTGCTTGAACTATGACTTCTTTTTTTTTTCAAGTTTCCTCAGAAATTTTCACCATTGTATTGTTTTTATAGTTGAGTGAAGATTTATTAAAGATAAATGTTTATGCCTATTAATAAAGTATATTTAATATTTATCTCATCTTGGGTGATTGGCCTTTTTCTTTAGAATATATATATTGTTATGTGTGATAGTGATTGTGTAGCTTTTCCACTCAAAAGCAGCTGTGTGTAATGATGGTGCAGTGAATAATTGATGTGGTCTATCGAGTCGACTAAAACTTCTCTCTTCTTTCCAGCTCTCAGTAGGTTGCATACAGTATAACCCATTTTTAAAGTGAATAATGAGAATTGTGTATATATACAGAGAGGTTTAACGTCACTACCACCATCTGCAGCCCACCTCCCAGCCGCCCTCTTCCACACCTTGCACCTCCACCTAGCAAATCTACCCCCGCCCCTCGCCCTTTTGTCTGTCTGTCTGTCAGTCTCTCTTTCTTTAAAAACAAAAACAAAAAACGCTGTCTATGTGCACAAGGTGCAGGAATAGCTCAAGGCCATTCACAGGGCTGCCAAACCTCACGAATTTAGCGTGAGACTCACGAAAAAAAAGCTAAATCTCACGTTCTCACACTTGACGGTAAAATCTCACGAAAAAAAAAGGACTTAAAATGTACTGCACACTGGTAAAATCGACATTATAATCGCAACTATTGGTCTGCCGATCGATAATGTGCACCTCCAATCAGGGGTGTGTTCAGTACGACAAAGCAAACGAAGCAATTTGCTACATTCCGGTAAGCGGAGGCTAGCAAAGTTCCTATGTGCGCCAAAGGACCGTTCAGTGGCTGCTTACCACAAGGTAGCAATATGCTTAATTTAATACAAATCTCACTTTAAAAAATTGAATCTCACTAAAATTTTTGAGCCACCTCACTGTTTGGGAAAAATTCAGGTTGTCAGCTCTGCATTCATATCCTATAAAGCATCTAGATAAGTTAGGGAAGTCAACACAATGATGCCATTGAAGTTTTCACTCCTTTTGTCACCAACTCACTCAAAAATTCAGTGCTTACTGGTACTGGTACTCTGTGTGCCAAACCTCAACAAACACAAAGCGCTTGACCAGGCCCAGACGCTATAGTAAATTTTATTTGCTGTGAAGATCATCAGGCCAAGGCAATAGGTTGCCTTCCCCCAAATTAAAAAAAAAAGAGAAAGAGAGAGAAATGTTTATGAAACACACACTCTTAAACATATGGCTCAAGTTAAATTCTCAATTTAACTGGGGTTATGACCATAGAAAGAGATTGCTTTACCACTAATAAAATGCACTTTGAGCCTTGTTTTGGGAATAAGGACAACCCTTTTTATAATGAGAGGTCTTTTAATAATCCAGAGTTGTTATTTAAGTTTTACTGTCCATGTACTATGAGTTAAATATAGCATGCTCCTGTCTCACAAGTTGTGAATTTCTTAATCCTGATTGTTCTCAGAATTAATTATCTTTACACAAAGTGCATCTCTAGGTATCTGAGGATTTTTTAAGTGGGAAAACATATTTCTCCAAAAAAGGTCGGGCTGCTGTTCTTGATAAGGAGAATAAATGAAATAATACCAGTAGGAGCGACAGGATTCTTTCTCTACAATTTTGAGTATAATGGAAACCTCATAATTCAAACGGCCTGGTAATAGACCAACATCCAGTCAAATGGAAGTGAAATCCCTAAGAGCGTGATTCAGATTGAAGTCAACGACTGAAGCGAACGCATTTCCATTTCCCAGGCCATTGACATCGATTTTGTGGAAGTTATTTTTTTGTTTGTGTCTCTGGGCCTACGCTATTCAAGCCCGCATATTTCTATTTCGATTGTGGTGTGAGTGGAACTTGGTAGATGTTATGTTTTGAGTGTGTTTAACGGTGTGTTTAGATCTGATCTCGAGATCGATCTAGATCCAAGCCATTTGACATCGATTCTGATGGGGTGTTGGTGGATGTTATTTTTTTGTTTGTGTCTCTAAGCCTACGATATTAAATTGCTTTTGATTATATCATTGGATATTTAAATGCATTATCGTATTTAGTCCTATTTGGTCAAAAATAGCCTTTTAAACGTTTTTGTCTCAAAATATATTACGTCCTGACACGTAATTGAAATCTCACAATAAAAAAAATTGGATCTCACTTAAAAAAATTTGAGCAATTCTCCCTTTAAAAAATTAGTAATGGGTTGGCAACTCTGAAAACTTCAAATTGTGAGACTTCGAATTAAAACAAGGGGGCTAAAGGGTAATTAGAGAACTACCAGCAAGTGAACGTAAGGTACATAAGGTAACCCTGATTAGTGTGTTTTGTCAGTCTGCGGTAATGTTAGATCTACTGATCTAGACAGCATGTCGCTTACGGCACTAGCACCAGCATTGTAGCAGGCCCTTGCACTTCACTCTAACTCTTGGTGGTGCAATGGGTAGAGCATTGGGCTCACAACTGAAAGCTCACAGATTCAATTCCCTGAAAAGGCATTATGAATTAACCCTCGGGCAAGGTTTATTAACACTAATTGGAATCAGCTAAGAGAGAACACAGTTGCAGTATTTGAATGAAAGTGTCAAATTTGAATACACTATTGATGCATTTGAAAGACCAAGTGTCAAAATGAATGTGCAATTGTTTTACTTGATTGATCAAGCGTCAAATTTGAATGTGCACTTGTTTTGTTTGAATGACCAAGTTTCAAATTTGAATTCTTAATTGTCATATTAGAAAGGGAAATATAATTTATGATTGTATGATCATAGTAATCACTGTGAAAGGGAGTGATTCTTAAAGGGGGCCTCACAATACATGTATAATGTATATAATACATTGTATTTGTATATTATATGGGCATGGTGAGGTGACGGTCACATTATACAGGCTATAGGCCTATATATACATGCTCAGTTGTATAAAAGAAACTCGTGGAAAGTTGAGATATGAAACTAAGTCAACTAAGAAAGAGAACAGTTAGAGGATTGACAATCTCAACAAAGTGATAATGAAATGAGAAAAGTTGGAAAGCTGAGATCTACATCTTCACCAACTGAGTGAGAAAAGTCAGTTGAAAAGTTGAGATAAATACATGTCAACTAAGAGAGAACATTTTGAAAGTTGAGGCATGAGCCTGAAGAACTTAGGCTACTTGCACTATTTCAATATTTCTCACACCTCCTAAGAGTAGAATCGTGGGACTAAAGAATGAGCCCAAGGTTGGGGCACAGATACGCTGGTTACACAAACTTCATTTGGACACATTTACTTTCAGAACTGTCCAACATCATAATAATAAAAGTACCATAACTTTTTATTTTTAATGTTTTCTGTCTTGTTCAAATTTCATCTGCACTAAAAAAATTACAACGGTAAAATTAATCAAATAAAATTAAAACAGAAAATTCATCTCAGTGTAACAAGAGGAATGCAAAACATGAGAGAGAGTAGAATTACAGAAAAGCAATTCTTTCATGCTGATTTATAAAAATTGGACTCAATAAAAGCAAACCATCTCAGTGAAATTCAAAAATGACATGGAGCATCATATTAACAAAGTTGTCAACAGAGCTAATAAAACACTAGGCTTTTTGAAAAGCATCTTTTCATCATGTCATAAAAATGTCAGTGAAAATTGTTAAAGTAACTTAAAGTCTTCATAAGACCCGTCCTGGAATACAATTGTAGCAGTTGTATTTGAGCAATTGGGCCCCTGAAAAGAAATGTTCAATAGACAAACTGGAAGTAGAACAAGTTCTAAGGCGAGCATGCTGATTTGTTTAACGACTTCATCAGACAATAGCGTAAAAGTCATGACGAGGGAACTCAATCGGGTACTGTTAAGAATGAGAGCAAGAGTCAAAAAAATACATTTATGACTACACAAAGAACAACAGGGACATAGTGATACTAATGCGTACTTCAAAGCCATGGGAGAAAGACCAAGGCTTATACATGTACTTTGCCTTACTCCAGGGGAAATGCACACAAGGTGTCATTCTTTCTCAACTCTGAACCATTTTGGAACTTGCTGCCTGCAAGGTCAGAGCCAAAGAGGGCTTAATACACTATCCCAAATTTTTTTGAACAATAGCCCAACATCAAAACGAAAATTCATGGACTACTATGAATAGAATAAGCACTGTATGCCAACCTCTACACCAAAGTCAGGTTTATCTTCAATTATTGAAGCTGTGTCCTATTGGATTGGATTGGATTGGACTGTGTCAACTGTGTAAAGCAAAAGGCTTTGCTGTCACTACTAAGATCTGATGTTGAGCTGAGATCAAGTGTTTTTTATCTTTTATCCTGATAATGACAAATGTAGTATAAGTACTAGTCATCCATTTTGTGCAGGTTAAAGTTTGGGACATAATGAGTACATTTCACTTGAAAACATGTAAATACTGTAGTATATGTAGTACCTGTCTCCTGTGATGTTATTTCACGAACTGAGTCCCATTTACATCTCATGTAAGTTTTGTTTTCTTTGTTCTTTATTGTAAGCCTTAATGTTTCAGTACCTGACATTAAAATATGTAGGTAAACTAAAGTTAGTCCCGTATCCATGACTGAGTATAGGGGAATTAGGGGTAGAGCCCTAATTATACTAGGCATATGGCATAATGTGGTAGTTTGCCATTGCTTTCCGCGCCGTCTTTACTCCCGCCAAGTCTAGAAAGACCTAGCTACCCTGACTACCCATTTATAATGCTGGGTGAAGTGGGCCCTGAAAAAAATCCACTGCCCGCCGAGTTCGAACTCGTATCACCTTGGATGGCAGTCAGCCGCTCTATCAACTGCGCTACCGGCCCACCTATAATATGTACACTTGTTATTAATATCATAACAGAGGCCACTGCATTACCACAAAATTTGCATGTTCAAATGGACAGTTTAGTTTAAGCTCAGCATTTCTCTCAGTCGCTCCGCAATATTCCATCTGTGCCTGGCTGCGTTTTTATCCGCTAGTTGACAATTCCGACAAAAATTGAGATTTTGAAGATGAGATGTGGATGGCTCTTAACAGCAGACCATCTTATGCATAACCTTATTCATCTGATCTAAACCTAAGCGTGGTGGTGGATGATAAATTTCTGTTAATTGTTGGCAATGATTGTTGAATACAGCTGGTCATGTAACAATTTGCCTTGATAGAAGGCTATTGAAACTTATATTCAATATACCTACGTGACGTTGACGACTGTGCATACCAAATATAGCAACAGTTACTATAGACTGTTAACAAATGTATGTTGACAGTTTCTTGAAATTTACGTAGTACAAAATCCAAGTTGCTGAGTAGGGCCTATTTGCATGCAACCTTTGATTTATCATGTTACATATACTGAATCCAGGAAATTCACTGCACCGTTCTCCCAAACTCAGAAGTGGCCTAGCACGCCAATATCAATAAGCAAAACTGAATCAACTCCAACTAGATTGAAGCCTTATACATGTACAGGCCCAACTTCTGAAACATCATGAATATATGCATTGGATGATTTCCATCCATTGATGAAAATAAACCATGAAAGTCATTCACGCTGCATATATTTTCTGATGGAACCTTTCATTTCATTCTCATTTCTTCAATATCACACGAAACAGTGACACTCAAACCCATCCCTATTGAAGTTGGCAAAACTATGTTACAATGTTACTCTTTTGTGTTGGAAATCGCTTGGCCTATATTCCTATATATTCCAGTTAACAGACACTGTTTTGTTTTTACATTCATTTTGTATTCAATTATGGAATTTAAATTATACAAAACATTTAATTTGATTCACTCAAAACTTCAATGTCCTTTCGTTGGGGTGAATGTAATTTTCACAATTTTCATTTGGTAGACATGTATATCGAATAATATTTTGTTAGTTCTGATTTAAAAGAACTACAGATAAAAACAAGCATTGATCTCGAATTCTTTGATTACATTCAAATCACTTAATAGCTCAATCACTGAGCTTTATGGAAACACAAATATCCCAGGGGATGCCTGGTTGCATTTTATGGCTCATTCAGAACTCCATATATGGCCCATAAAATCCAATTCTTTTTTTTATTCAATTAGGCTATGTTTGGAAACTACATACACTGTGTATTTCAAAAAATCACCTATTGAAAATTTACTGAAAATTAGTGTAAGAAAACTCTGCCTTGACAAATACCATTCTTATATTGAATATAAGGAGATAAATACTCCAGATAATAATCCCTGTCATACCACACTTAGGTTAAATTTCAACCCACAGTAAATTCACTTTAGACTCTACAAATCTGAGAGTACCGAAAAAACAAAAGAAGACCTTCCATAATGTTTGTTTGAACAGGTAATGTGTATGACAAAAATTACTGTTAATGTGCCAAGGAGGTAGTATGTAGTCATGTAAGAATAAATGGGCAGAGAATCTTTTTATAACAAGTAAATTACACCCTACTCCTATCGAATCCAAGCAAGCTGATTTTTTTAAACTGAAGCATTCAAAGGTGAGTTTTCAAGCCAAGCCAGGCAATGGATTTGTGAATATCAGCAGGGCAGTAAAATGAGTCAAGCTTTTCAAAAACTCAATTTAAACTAATGCCAACAACAAAGAACAATATTGACAAAGTAAGCATGCAAATCAATCCCTCTCCCAAAGCTGTCCATCGCTGACATTTAAAGCTGCGATCCCATATATGCGGCAAGATCATCTCTAGCATCCTAGTCTGACTTGCTGCCAAGTGGATGCCATTCTATTAGGGGATTATCAAACTAGACCGGCGATGAAATAAAGTGCAAATGACTCAGGAGACCTCTGTTTCTATCAGAAACTAGCCATACCAGGCTGTGCATTTTTCAAGGGCACCCACCTAGTATTGTATCATGTATAATTGATATATGATATAGAGTAGGCCTATGCCATAAATTATTATTATTATTATTATGCGTATATGTGCATATAATGTTATATGGTTCCACTGTTCTTAATTTAAGTTCACAACTCAATCACTTACACATGTATTAAATCTAGACCACACATGGTTTGCTCATTCTAAAAAGAAAGATACATTAGTACAAGTAACAAGATGACAATGGCAAGAAGAGACAAGATATTTTTTTTTTAATTAACAGTGATAGACACAATTGAAAGGAATTCGTTTTCAATAATTCATGAATCTTTATTATATAAATGTACACAATGATGGACATCTGTTTATACATGTATACAAAACTGAAATGATTTTGATTTAAATTCAATGTACTTTTATTTAAGCAAATACCTGTCTATGAAAAAGCAACAGAATTTAACAATGTTTGAGCAACTTTACTCAAGATCGAATCACTTAGAACATCTTGAATTAAGCCAACATGAGAAAATATAAAGGTAAACGTAAAATAAGGATTACAATTATGGCACACACTGATGCACTCAAGAAAATAGAATCCATTTATACAAGCAAAGGCGCAAGTCACAGGGTTAATCCTGAAGTGAGTACAGGCTGTTTTATCATAGCGAATATCTTGTAAGAGTGTCACAGAAAATACCAACATATACATATCTGTACAATTGTAAATCTCATCTAGTCTCTATACCTCCCCCAGTCTAATAAATCTTATGAAAATAAAAAATGACAGTTCTACAAAGTTCAGGACATTACAAGAACAGTCCATCCAAACAATAGCTTGCATACACAAATATGACAACCTGGTATTTGTTTCAATCTTTCAGTTTTAATCATAAAAAAGTTGATATATCTCTTCATATCAATATGATCCACACAATTTCACTACTGGTACTTATGAAAAATGAACTAGCTTTAATACTCACACTTGTATAATGTAAACTTTACTTTCATGCATGTATATGTGATTTGTGATCATTAGATGGCTGTCATTCTTCTACTTTCACTTCAAATTTCCTTCCAGAATACAATCACATCACAAACTCTTTTATACAATAAAATACACACCAAATGTACAAGTCATATCTTAAAAACATTTTAACTTCATGAAGACTGGCAGTGATAGAATGGAAGTCAGGAAGGATCGAGTTAAACAACAGAAAACACAGAGATAGAAACCTCATGTGCTGGGATTTTGAAAGTAACAAATATTTGTAAAGCCAGCCCTCGGCTTATAAACTAATACAAACATTAAATTCAAATCAGAGCATTAAAAAAAAAATGAAATTGACAGTCAAAAAATCGGTGGCTTGATCAGAGTCATAGTTCATGCTAGTTTTTACGCCCCATTTACCAAACATATATTCTTCTTCAATGAAAATTCATAAATTTCGACATTATCCCTTTGTTCTGATACTGTCATCAATTCAATGTCAAAATTTGTAAGAAACAGTTCACAGTACGTCCTGTTCATAAGTCAATATGAATACAATGGGAAACTGATATAATGGAGATGGTGGGACCACAGCAGAATCCCTGTTACATCAGATATCAAAGGAAATATAGACAAATCAACTAAGTTGAGAGAGATAGATGGCAGGATGGGGGTGAGGGGGCTTGTCAACGCCAGTCATAAGGCTGGGCTAGGAGGTCCAATAGAGGTAGCCCAGTCTGGCATGCAAGCCTGAAAGGTGTTGCATTTATCAATGACCCACTTTTTCTCTGTGCACGGGTGCCTGCGTGCTGCAAAATTCCTCCTATAACACACTGGACTCTCTCATGTCTGATATGATTGATAAGATTTAAAAAGAAAGAAAAAACAGGAGTTTGGAAAAAGGCCTGATATAACTGGATTCCTGCAGACTGTTTTGATCATGCCAAATTTCAATAGCCTACTGGACACAGAAGAAGTGGCAAATTCATTCACTCAAATAGCTCATGATGCAACTTTAAAAAATGCCTTGAGGATTTACTCTGTCACACAATCATATACATGTATGGCACCAACTTTAAGTTGGTTAATAATATAACAAGCGCAGGCTCTCACTCACCTTCCATCCACCAAAAAAGGGTGTTTCCCTAGTGTGCATATAAAATCCATTTCTTATGTTCTTATCAAAGGATGGAGTATGATGGTAGAAAGACAGAAGACAAAGAAAAAAAAAAGCCCCCTTCTAAGAACTACCAGATACCTCAGTTTTTCCTGAAGGAAATGGGAGATCGGTGCTGTTTGGATTTGACCTTGGTGGGTTTCATTTCCTTGTCAATTTTCCATTTTGCTTTAGCCTGCTTCTTCTTAGTGCTCACTGACGTGACGCTAACACCAGGCGGCAATGGAGTATGGACTGTGCCATGTGCCTTCACGGCAGTTTTTGAAGATGCGCCTTTCGGAAGGGGATCCACTCTGTAGATTGTTGTGCTTGGGGTTGACGGTTTCCTTTTGGTGTGAGAGGCAAATATCTCCTTACTGTTTTTCCTTGGAAGAGAAGGAGTTCTGCGTTTTACAACAGCAGCTGTGGAAATTTCATTCCTATCGCCAGCTTGTCTTGAGATTTTCCTTGACAGCTGACTAGAAGTATTGTTACCCTGACCAACCATGAGCTGAGTTGATGTTGTTGAGGCCTGATGAGAGAGGGAATTCTTATGTTGTTTCAAGTTCTCCTGAGACCTCCTTTGTTGAGGACTCCTGGAATTTGATATGGGTTGTTCTTTCGTTGGCTGAACTTCCCGATTGCGCAAACTTTTTTGATTAAAAGCTTTCAATGCTGCCTCTGATGAACGTGTAAATGGAAGAATATTGTTTGCAGAAGGAGAAGGTGTCGACAGAGATGGATGTTTAGTTACCCTTATTAAACCTGCTTTTTTCAACTTAGGTGTAAGAGGGTCAATAGACTTATTCTGACCAGAAAGTTTAACTCTTTTGGCTTCTGTAGATGACATCACATCCCTCTCCTGGTGTTTCAAAGAGGGACTTTCACTCAAAACACTATTTTGATTGACCAACTTTCCTCTTTTCTCTTTACTCGACTTCTTCCCTTCTTGAGTTGTGGAAATCTTTGAGTTGGAAGAGTCTATTTTCTTTGATCTTCTCCGTCTCCTTGTTGGAGTTTCATTGTTTATTGAATTAACTTCTGCCACTTTGCTTCTCGGTGTTTCTGGAGGAATGGGGGAATAAGACTTTGTGTTGAAAGAAATTTCTTCGTCCACAATTACATCACTGACAGCTGAAACATTTACGGGCAACAAAGGCGACTCTTCTGTTGATGTAGTCTTCATGCTGGGCGACTCACTGCTTCTGTGCCTCTGCCTTACTCCAGTGCGAGTTGGAGTGGCTTCAGGAAGAGCTGGTGACGTCACTGAGGAGGACTTTGTATTTTTTCGGACCTTTACATTTGGTTTATCCTTCACAATGGCTGATAGACATTTCTTTGGCACTGTACCTCTCTTATTATTTAAGCCATGAGTCACCTGAGCTTTACGGCCCCTTTTCAATGAGTTTTCAGCTTTGATCTGGGCAGGGACAGTTGATGCTTTTTCATCAACATTTTCAAAACTTAAGGACTTGCGAATGTCTGAGTTCAAAGCAGTGCTCTCAAAACAGGGCTGGTCCTGTTTCTCTGGACTGTCCTCCAAATCCCACATAAAGGGAGATGATTCTGACTTACTCTTTAGGGCATTCTGCTTCCTTTCTAATAAACGCCTATTTTCAATAGATGAAATCCTTAGCTCTTTTGATGACAGTCCATCATCAAAGTCATCCCACTCAAAACGATGAGGCTTGAGCTTGTCATGCAAAGATTTCAACCCACTAGAAAGTTTCTGATACTGTCGTTTCGTTGGTGATATGCTTTCTTGATCAATCACAGAGTTAGTCCTTTTCCTGTTTGTCATAAGTGAGACAGATTTGCTTGAGTTATCAATTTTAAAATCTTTTATCATTAATGCTTGGTTGAAAACATTTTTATTATAGGATGTATCCTCTTCAATGACTAGGTCATAATCACTAAGGTCATCTTCATCAAGATGTTGCAAGGTGTCATCAGGTTTCCTGACGTCCTCCTTTTCTGCCTCCACACCATCTCCATTCAATGAAGAACTGTCTGTTAAAACCACTGATGTTGAGGAATCCACTCTACCGCACTGCTTTTCTGCTTTCATCAGGCTTTCCTCCTTGGGCTGCTCCTCAACATCTTGGCTCCATTTACTGCTCCTGAAGACTGGTTCCTTCTCCACATTGGTAGAATTCTCTATGGCATGTGAATGTGTATCAGGTGAACTGTTCTCCAAACTGGTATTGACTTCCTTCATTGTTTTTCCACCCTCTGTTAACTCATTGCTCTTGCCTGTATCCAATAGGTCTTTCCATGGTTCCAACAAGGAGGGTGAAGCATTTGTTTCACATGAAGGTGATGATGATCCTTCACCAACCTTTCGATCCAGTACTCCACCAAATTTTTCAAACTGGTCATCCTTGTAACCCTGAATCACTTGATAATATGATTCTGTACTTGGTGGGACTGCATCACTTTTGATGGTCGTATTTTCAACACACTTATCTGATTCATTTACTTTTTCACCCTGAACTGTAAAGCTTTCTTGTTCAATGTCAGTCTGCTGAGAATCATATTCTGATAATTGGTTATAAACTTTCTCAGGACTTTGACTTCTATCATCAGTCTCAAATGGGGTCATCACTGCTTCCTGAAAGTTCAGCGCCACTGAGTGAGATGGTTCAGGGATCACTTGAATGTTGGGAGGTAACAAATCAATATCCTCAATAGGTTCAAACAGAACATCAGCATCTGTAGCTTCTTCTTGGTGAGGGTTTGGAAAAGGACAAGAATGATCAATTTCTTGATCTGGCCTCTGTTCTTGCTCACTAATTGAGCCAGGGAGGAGCGCTTCAGAGACAGATGTCTCTTCTTGTAAAGATGCATCAAGTGTTGTAGCCAAAGGCTCAGGTGATTCTCCACAGCTGTCTATGTCTTCGGAAGTGGGGGCCATTAAAGGAATGGACCCATTAACCAAACCCTCTTTTTTTATCATATTCTTATCTTGATAGCCCTTTCCATTGACAGTGAGTGTATTTTCTGATGCTTGCAATCCTTGACCTTTCACATCCGTCAGATCCTTGTCAATACAAATATCTTGCTCAGCCAAAGCATGTCTGTGGAAACTATGGTTAATCCATTCTGTGAAATTTAATTCCACACTTTCTGACGATGGATTCTCTTTCTGCTCTATTACCTCTTCCACCTCTGTGCAATGTAATGCATTTGATTTGTTCATCACAGAAGGACTTGTTGCACAATACTTTCCCCTATCCAAATCAATCACAGGAGTACTATTTTCCAACTCTTTCAAATTATGTGAATCATCCACAGCCACCAAGTCAAAACCATTTTCATGATCTTCATCTGCATATTGACTACTTGAATCAAGGTGGGAGAAAGAATCCTCAATAATTCCATGTTTCATTTGTCCATCCCCAGCTCCTGAGGCTTCATCACAAGCTGTCAAGATGCAGGAAGGCGGAACCATTTCTGAGACTTTCTGAGAGGAATCTACTAAGAGCCCAAAGGATTTAACATTGTTCATATTATGGACATGATCAGAGTCCATTAGTTCTTGGCTATCCAACATTGGGCATTTCTCTTGAGACACGGAGACACTGGGTGTCTCTTCATGATCGAGTTCCTCTTCTTTACAACAAGAAATCTTTTGAAGCACCTTTCCTTCTTCTACCTCCATGTCTTTCTTATCCCATTGCATTTCAATAAGAGTATTAGTTTCCTCACTTTTATTCTCCGACAAGGTTTGAGGCAAATTATCAGTTATGATTGCAGCTTCTTTCAAATCTTTACGTCCACATGAACTCACAGTATTACTCTTGTCCACTATTTCAGGACTCTTTTCTTGATTATCACTTGCTACTTGAGCCTTATTGACAGGAGGGTCATCTTTCATTTCAGTCGTAACGGTAGTCCTGTGTTCTATTTCAATTCCCTTTTCCGGTGTAACACCTGTGTCTGTGACATTTAGTTCTTGTGCCAATTTACTTGCATTCTTGTCAATTACTTTGAGAGCTTTTTCTCCATTATCACCTTCTATTATAGTCTGAGGGATGCTTAGTTCTAGGGCCATTTTATCTTCAACTTTCATGATATTTTCTGATGCTTGTGTTTCAGAAAAATTGTTGAAATGCATTGATTCATGTTCAGAGGGCTCTTTATCAGATGTACTTTTTATTACTGAAGGCTTTCCAAGAGTCTCTTCATTACAATTAATATTCACTGACAACTGCACATCAACAGCTTCTTCTCCGCTTGAACTTATACTTCCAGATGCCTGTATTTCAGAGGCCTCTTCATTAGAGCGAAGGTTTACAAATGTTTGCATTTCAGATGCTTCTTCATTGGGACATACATTTGCTTTCATTCTGGGTTCCAAGGCATTTTCATTGGAAGCTAGGCTTTCTGCAGGTGACTGATAGTCTTCATTGCTAGAAATAACATCGGCAGATTTCTCTTCAGAATTCACAGATGTCTCAATTTTCATGTCAGCCGCGACATTTTCTGGACTTTGTATTTGATGTGTGTCTTCACTAAAAATTAGACTGTCAATGTTTTGAATATCATAAGGCTTGGAGTGTTCTGAAGTCCCCCTATCTGAAATCTCATTGATAGGCTTCTCAGATGTACGACTTTGAGGAGATAAGTCAACTTCTTCTACTTCTGTAGTCTGTCCCGGGGTCATTAAGGGCTGCTCCTCTGTTTGAATCATATTTGTGATCAAGCTAGCAGGATTTTCATTGTAAGAGTTCTCTGTTGTTTCTCCTTGTATATCCTTATCTACATTTTCAAATACTTTTATGTCTAGTTCTCCACTTTTCTCATTGACTTGCCCTGCTTCGGTTGGCGGAGACTCATGTAAGCTTTCATCGGTATGATACACATTCTTTTCATTCTGAAAGTCTAACATGTTTGAACATGCATTTTTAGAGTCAGTAGCTAAGGAAGGCCATGAAGCATCCTTCTCAACATCATCCTGTTTATCAATCTGAATGATTTCATTTGCCTCAGATGATGAAGTCTGGCTAATTGCAAGAGGCTGAATATTCGTAACACTATTATCATCTCCTATTTTAACAGATGAGGTTTCCAATGAATTGAAATCACTTCTGTCTCTGTCAACCACAGGTGTCTCTTCACGAAACTCTAATATCACTTCTTTGGGGGATTTAGGAAGATCATCAGTGTCAGCCATTATCTCTTCCTCCATCTCATTTACACATGCTGAACTGTTCTCTTGACCCATCACCTCAAATTTTGCATCTTTAGATCTTTCAATGAGAAGGGCACCAGACTGATAGCCTGACATGGGGCTTTGTTTTGCATCAACTGTCACTGACTCAACTGACTTGTCAACTTCAGTTTCTTTAAATTTCTGTCTTTTAAGACTCAACACAGTTTCAGCAGGTGAATCACTGATATCTACAGCTTCATCTGTGATCTTTCCATCACTGAAACCAGTACTGACAGCAAGCGTTTCATTGATTGATACATTTTCTTTTACTGTGTCTTTCTCCGATTCTGCTGAGGCAGGGATAGAGTTAGCACCAAAAACTGAACCAGCAGACAGTACACTGGATATCTGAACATCTGAATTACTGTAAGTGATTTCCTGCTGCTTTGCGTCTTCTTCCGATCCAACCTGCAGGTCAGCTTCACAACTTTCTTTCACCTGCTCAACACTTAATTTATCTTCAATTGTGTGAGTTTTGACAACATCATGTTCAGCGCTGTTGGTAACCTCTCCTTTTTCTTCCACTAAGCTATCATTGTCAATAATACATGTGGCACTGACTCCTTCTTTTACTGACTCGAGGAGCTTGTCTGCAAGTTCTGTTCTTTCTAGTCGAACGGCACAATTTGGTAAGCTGGACTGGATTTGCAAAATGTTGGCATCACTGATTTCACAGTGCTTTTCATGTGTAGTATCTGATAATGTTTGAATTGTGTCCACATTTAATTTTTGTCCCAAATTGACACTGCATCTCCTTTTTGTGAGTGAAGATAAGATCTCTTTGGTTTCTTCGTCCTCTTTGATATCCATTTCATGGGACCCATCTGTGATATAGCTGACTGTGCTCGACTCAGTGTCAGCCTGGCTAATCTGGTCTGAGCTTCCATTACTTTCTTCTTGCACTGAAAATTCTACAGGGGATCTCGCTGAAGAAGAAGAAGAGGATATTTTTGGCATGTTAAGTGATTTTGAAGAGAGGTCCATAGACTTCCTCAGGTAAGATTCGAATGAGGCTTGAAAAGATAATGAAGACTGAGAATCTAACACTGAATTAGGTAAGCAAGATTTGATACTGGCTTCCTCAGAGTGTGTGTTAAGATCAGGACCCTTTGAATATTTTTCAATCTCCTGTTCCGAAATTCTTCGCACAGACACGACAGGAAGAAGGCTTTTATCTTTGGTTTCAGACAAGGACAAGTCACCAGTGGGTAAGGAATGCCTTCTCCGTTTCCTATTGTCAGAAATATCTAAAGTCTGACCAGAGCGCTTCCTGTTTCGGGTACAAGGGGGAACTGATGGTGAACTGTCACTGTCAATGTCTTCACTAGCCATGTAATCTTCATCACTGCAGGCAGGATTGGAGGAAGGACAGGAGTCATCATTCTCGGACTGAGGAAGAGTGTGAACGAATGACTGGCATCTTCGGGTCAAGTGATTTCTTGATGTTGGCCTTTCTGATGCATCCATACTCAGACTACGCCTTGACCTTGTCAGTAATGGACAGGAGCTGCTGGAATTATTTTCAACGAGTGACAAAGGGGATGGACGGATTGCAGACTTTTTGGACAAACATCTCCGTAAGCGATCTCTAGCTGATCTGGCTGCCTTCTTTTTACTTTTCAAAGCAGACACTAACTTTGGGCTAATCTTTCCCTTTTTTATTTTGTGTTGCCTTACAAAACCCCTTGAGGATGCCAGACGCCTACTCCATGGACTAGCATTGCCCCTTCTTGGAGACCAATGATTCATCTTCTGAAAAATTACTGCACTGTGAGTGGGCACGTGAAACATATAATGCTTAAAAGTTGTAAAAGTCTTTTGACACAAGTGACAGAAAAAAGAAGTACTATCAGCTAATGATTTTGTGGAGTATGCCTGCAAATGTTTGCCAGCGTAATGCTGAACTAATATCCTGGCATTTGGAAACACTTTTTTACAGGCTACACATATGTGGTTCTCTTCTTCTGATTCTTCACTGTGAGTTGAAGATTCAGCAGCTCTCTCTTCTTGTGTGGAAGCTTTTCTTTTAGAGGCAAGGCCTTTATAAAGTCCAACTTTACTGTACGGTGATACAAAAGATTCATTAATAAAGCTTTGTATGGGTTTGAGGCTGTTTCGATCCCTGAGTTTTAAGTGAGTTCCCTTAATAAGGTCTTGTTTGTCTTTGTCATCTACCCCTATTTCACTCACTACACATTGAGTTTCCTCTCCTTTTGTCAACGAGGGTTGGTTCAAATCCTCCCCCTTTTTTGCCTGATTTGCCCTCTCCTCTGAAAGCTGATGACTCTCAATGACATGAGTAGGGATTTTGTTCTCATCTTTCTTAACCTCATTTTCCATTAGAGATTTCCTCTGGCTAGGATTTGGAAATGCCTTTGGTTCAGTCTGTGATTTCAAGTTGCTGAAATACTGTGGAGTGGTCTTAGAACTCGCAATAAGAACACTAGGGTGGATGGAAAAAATCCCTTTCGGAAAATGTGGTATTTTGGAGACTTGAGAGATCCTGCATGGATCCTTTAGGTCCAGAAGAGATTCATAGTCGCTAAGCTCAGCATCTGAATCAAAGTCATCTGTGTTCCCTGCCAGGCCATGGGCTACAGATGCAATGACATTGACAACATTTTCTAACACTCTCCCAAACAGTGGCCGAATTTCTCCAGGCTCTAGCTCATCATCATACACAAATGTTTTGTAAGTTACTTTATTTTCACCACTTCGGGTTTTAGCAAAACATTCCTTCCAATGAGAATAAAGACTCTCCAGAGAACAAAGTGTTTGTGAACAAACTTTACAACGGTAAAACTTGCTCCCACCAGAACCAGAGATTTCAGAATAACTAGGGGATGGTAGGGGCTTGGTTTTACCTTTTGGAATTGAAGTTTCCATGGTCTGAGGCAGGTTTTCAACATGTACGGGTGATTTAGAGACCTCCGTCTTTGTTGTGGTGGTGAATGTTGTTGTGGCTGACCTGGCATTGATCAGAGAACTGGCCTGACAGCTGGCCTGAGAACCTGCCTGAAATTTGCCAGCGGTAGCAGCCAGAGCCTCTAATGCAGATTTGGTGTTCAGAGAAGGATAAGGGAAGGGTAATGGCATATCAGGCAACCTGTTGGAGTTATCTTTCACTTCTTTTTTTGGAACTGGTGTTTTGGGAGTGCTTGATCTACTAGAACTGGATGAGGGCGATGTTTTACCCTTCAGTGTGGCATTTTTTATGTCTGGTGGGACTGTCGGCACCCGCTTACATGTCAAGCGGTGCTGTTTTATTCCTGCATCACTGATACACAACTCAAAGCAGCGCAAACACTGAAACACAGTTGTGGTTTCAAGACCAGCTTTTGCCGACTTAGCCCGATCTTGCTCTATTTTGTTATTGTATACACTTGATGACTGCAGACCTGGTTTGCACACATTTCTCACATGCTCCCTCAATTCTTCTAACTCCCCAAAGGCTAAGCTGCAGATAATACATCTGTAAGTGGCATTGTTTGAAGAATCCATTGTTACTTCCCCTTCAATTTGCTCTTTTCTCATTTTCTCTCTCAACTGTTCCACTATACTCAGATTAGACCCTGAGTCTGTATTGGAGGGTGGCAATGTCAAGTTCTTATCGCCACAAGGTTTGAGATCTTCAGGGAACTGTCTTTGATTCAATGTGTTAGTATCTGCATGCGGGGCTTTACTTTCAGATTTAGTGATGGTGGTGGCATACTGCAACAAAGAACTGGGATGTTTTAAGTCAAATGAGGGAGCGAAGACAGATGTGCTAACTTTTTTGGTGCTTAATGCATTGGTATTATTACGAAATGAACAGGCATTAGATGCTGGGGCATTTGACACCATTAACAATTTGGAGGTAGACTGCCTGGAGGGGGAATAGATTCTACTTGAAACAACAGGTGTTTCTCTAGTTTGTGCTCCATCTTGTATTTTATTGATATCTTCCACCTCTATATCCGGGAATGTGTTTGAGAAAATGCCAGAATCTTGCAACAATTCTTTGATGATAGTATCATCGATGCCCACGATGGATCCTGACAGTTCATCAGATGGAAGGTCTGTCTGGTTTACTGCACTAATTGAATCTGATTGGACAGGTCCTCCACTAGTCACAGTGGCATTGCTCTGGGGTTGAAATTGCATGGGATCAACTGAGCTTTTCATCACTGAGACAATATGCTGCTGCTGCTGATTCTTATTTGAAGACACAACAAATTGGTTTTGATGGTAAGAGGATGGTTGACCAAAATGCCTTTGAAACAATTGCTCTGCATCTTGCCTTCCATGCTGTTGCAACTGTTGCAGACGGGATGCCTTAGGCACCAGCTTAGCTTGTGGATTGGCAATGCTCGGTTGATGGGCAATCTCAAAACTTGTTCCAGCCTGCACTTTTTGTTTTGCCAGATTAATATTCAAAGATCCTTGTGGTGATTGGTTCACTGTAACAACGGCCCCTGCCATTTGCTTTGAGAATACCTGCTGCTTCTGCTGGGATTGTAAATTCAATGCGGTTGCTTGCATTAAATTTCTTAAATGTTCTGTTTGAAATTTAACAGGCTGCTTGCTCATCTGTTTTTGACCTTCCATTGAGTTAACACTGCTATTCTTCATTTGCATGGTTTGGTGGGAAGATGTGTCCTTTTTTGATAGGCCAGACTGGTATGAAAATGATGGTGGCAAGGATTTTTGTGTGGAGCACTGCTGTTCAAGGTTTTGTGCAGGTTTCAACAGCGTGGAGACAGTAGGAAGGCGATATGCACCAGGTTGCTGAGAACCTGCTTTGCTAACCAAGGACAGATTTGAGGATGTTGGAAATATTTTCACTTGAGGGGGAAATATTTTCTGAGGGGCTTCAGTATTCAATTTAAGTGGCCCGTCTCTTGCAATATTGAGGATCCCTTGGGGCACCTCTTTCATCTGTTGATTTGAATTCTGGGCCGTTGTAGCACCATTGTTGCGGCCAGCATTGGGCTGATTAAGGAGCCTGATTTGTTCTGGAAAAGTAGAGTGCTGCTGACTCTGAGCAATTGAGGCAGAGGACTGAGGTGGCCTCACTTGGGATTTTGGTTGTTGTTGCTGTTGTAGTAAAGACCGTTGTGATGGGGTCAGTAACTGAATGTGTTGGCCTTGCTTTCCCTGGCCAGTGAGGGGATTACTTCCTTTAACATTACTGGACAATTGTTTATCTATTTTCAGAATGTTTCCCAACTGCTCATCAGAGGGGTTACCAAATCGTTTGGGGGTTGTCTGAAGAATGTTTGGCCAGCCACGATGTGGAGGAGTAACTGTTAAAGAAGTGGGTTGGGGTGGCTGACTGTAAATGACTTTCTTTATGTTTTTGCTTTGGATCTGTTGAAGCCTGAGTTTACTCAAAAGTACTTGTGAACTGGACAATTCATGAGGTGAGACAGCATCAAACAAATTATATGTCTTTGAGTTGGAATTGTTGACTTTTTTCTTACCAGGCCCTTCAACTTGGGTAGAGGTTACTGGCACAGAAGTGAATATATTCTTAGAACTCACTCTTTCCTGAAGATATCTTTTACACAGATTCTGAACACCAACTAAATTATTCTCAGGACACAGGTAATCTGGCCTCAGCATGTTGAGTAACCGTTCCACTTCATAAAGAGTTGCCGGATTTACAGTGCCAGGGTCAGCATTTGAAGTATTGGTACAAGTGCCACAGCAGCTGTGCTCTTTGTCGTAAAATTTTCCAATAGATTCATATGTTTCCTCTGAAGGCATGAGGCTGAAGGCAGTCAGGACACACATGCGGGCCACCTTGACAGAGGCATGGTGGACGAGGCACGCTAGCTTAGCACAGATGGCCGCCATGTCACTCTTTCTGGCTATAGCACTCTCCAAACTGCCTTGTCTGAGGCTTGTTTCCATCTGGCCTTTGTCTACATTTATGGCAAAAATGCACATATCAATGTACAGCTGGAGGTAAGTTCCACCGCACTGAAATAAAGATAAAAAAATGTATCTTTCACATCTAAGGAGGATGAATTTTAAAGAAATACATTCACAGAAATGATACATTGAACATATTTCCTGACTCTACATGAACACCAAGCTAGGTTCTTTAAACAATTATTGAGCTCGGACAATAATGTTAAATACAAATCATTCAGTATGAACAAGTGCTCAGTGAGAGTCTGTTTTCAGATTTGGAAAACCAGTTATCTTTTCTGACTTGGATAAGCAGTTTATAGGCTAGGCCTAACCTGTTTCAACCCAGCTTTGACTAACCAGGGCTGGGACTCAGAGACCAACTCAACTAAACAAGACAAACGCAGGTGAAGCTCATATATATCAACAAATAAACACATTTCATCAATAAGATTCTTGGTTACAGTGTATATTGTTGACTGATGCAACAGCATACGCTATATATATAAAGTATTAAATCAAAAGAACACAAAAGTGGCCGAAATGCAATAATTACACCCTTTTTCAAGAAACATTAAAATCTTACTTGACAGATGGGTAAGCCTATATAGGCTACACTAAAAAGGGCAGCATTACATTTTTTTTAGATGAAAACTTTATCTGTAACAGAGAAATACAAAAAGTAAAGAAATTTTTAGGCAAGGCTCAAAGAGCCTATAGGCCCCCAACAGGGTCCAGTGACAGCGTCGTAGTGGGGATCCAGGGGGCATTCCAAACACCCCAAAGAAATTGTAATGTTTTGCTTTCAGAGGTTGAAAATGGCCCGTTTTATGAGCCATTTCAAGGTTTCCAAACCAGATAACTGGGACCCCTAAATCTCTAATACACTCACTCACTCATACACACACAGTCTCTAATACTCTCTCTTTTTACTCCTACACACAATCTCTAAACCCTTTCTCACTCACCCAAACAGACATGATCTCTAGTACCTTCACTAACACACAAACAATTTCTAATAACCTGTATTATGCACTAATATATACAAAATCTAAAAAAAAAAACCACTCACTTCCTCTTTCACATATAATTACTTATACCCCCATTCACTCACTCATGCACAATCTCTAGTACCCCCACTCACTTACTCAGTCACGTATAATTACTTATAGCCCCACTCACTCACTCATGCACAATCTCTAGTACCCCCACTCACTTACTCATTCACATATAATTACTGATACTCCCACTCACTCACTCATGCACAATCTCTAGTACCCCCACTCACTTACTCATTCACATATAATTACTTATAGCCCCACTCACTCACTCATGCACAGCACAATCTCTGGTACCCCCACTCACTTACTCATTCACATATAATTACTTATAGCCCCACTCACTCACTCATGCACAGTCTCTAGTACCCCCACTCACTTACTCATTCAC
>JAOWAY010199820.1:0-10155 GCA_028565895.1 Goniobranchus geometricus | reverse complement strand
AAGAAGAAGAAGAAGAAGAAGAAGAAGAAGAAGAAGAAGAAGAAGAAGAAGAAGAAGAAGAAAAAGAAGAAGAAATAGAAAAAGAAAAATGAAACATGGAGCTTTTCTAATGGTCTCTAAGGCACTAGAAAAGAAAGCAGCTAACATACAAATGTGTATTCCCTTATTTTCATAGAAAGCCCATCATTAGGCCCATTGATCTCTTAGATAATAGTCTTTGGAGACCACTGCATTACATAATGAAGAAGACCTTATCCCAAACAAGATCAAGATTCAACTGATGGGCCACTAAGGGTTTAATCTGATCCAATGACTTCTTCCACACTCTAAAACTTAAATTCTCATTGCCCATCACTTTTGTGAGGACATAGGTCACAAACAATGAACAAAAAAAAAACCCACCTTCGCCAGCTGTTTGAGATCACCCAGGTCCTGCTATTTTTTGTTTTTAATGTCTGTCCCAGTCTTTCTTCTCAATATTGCATTTTGTCTTTCCTTACTCCTAACATTTCCTGCCACACCCATGGAGTCTTCTCCTTGCTAAGCTTGAATCTGGCCATTGAAACGGGGTGACCAGAACCAACTCCGTATCCTCAGAACCTATATCCATCAGTAGCAGTTGTGATTTGAAAATACCCACAAATTGTCCTTTCTCTCTTTCTTCTTGATGCCGAACTCCAGATGGCTTTGATATATTTTTACTTAGAGTAAGGAGACAATTAGGTGTTTTTAAGTATCTATGAATTACACTGGTGAGTTGGCATTAAAGTGAGGATGCAGCAGCTATGAAATAAATGTTCTCTTATTTAAAACAATTACAACTAAAGATAGTAATATTTCCTACTTACAGAGAAAATATTATCCACTGATGTCTTTGAGCCCACTAATTTGATTTCAGGTTCTTTACAGGGCTGATTGAGTACAAATAGGCGCTTCTCTACAGTCTCAACACTAATTGGATTTTCAGCTTTAAGGGAAACCAGATATTCACCAGGTCTGTAATGTGAGAAAGTTATTTCATTCATGATGTCATTAAGAAAGGTTTCAAAATATCAACATCAACTTCCATCACAATTTTCTCCTATCTTTTTTCCTATTCCTTCAACTTCTATAATCTAATAAACCCAATAACAATAGATTTACTACATAATAAGCAGAAGTGTAAGATGGTGAAGAAAGAACAAGGGGATTGGGGGTGGGAAGGGGGTAGCAATCATCATTACATTCATTTCCTTAGTATCCTTTAACACTCAAAAGTAATTCTCAAACCTACTGTTCACTTTTTCCAGTTTAAAAAAAAAAAGATTTCTTATTCTATTTATATCTCAATGTGTAGACCTCCTCATACTTAAGATAGAACAGAAAATATAATAATAGATGTACTATTCAATATTATGACGAAATAAGGAGAGCAATTGGCTAAAAAAAGTTCAACCCACTCACTTCCTGTAAATATACTGAACTTTCTTCTTTACAGCCATTCCATGTTCAGCAAGGGAGTTGTTCAAGATGACTTTGCCTGAACCATCTCCAAAATCCCAAGTTAGAACGGAGGAGCTTCCTGACCAATGATGAGCCATTAGGTCAAGCGTAGAATTCACAACTATATCACCCTTGACTAATATTCTGAGGCCATTCAATCTTGCCACTACATGTACTTCTAAGAAGGCTGGATCTGAGGCACTTATAAAGTTTGCAGCTGTCACATTTACGTAAAACCTGTGGACAAGTTGGTTAAATCTTCTTCAAGTTTTTTTTTCAAAAGATGAAGAAAAAAAAAGGGAGTTTCTAAAAAGGTGACAACAACTGAAGACTATTCTCATTCTAATGAAAGTGATATGCACCCTTTATTGATCCCCAACAATAAATTCTTACCAATCCACCCATTTTTAAAATAACGTTTACATTTTTTGACTGAGAAAGTTGTAAATCGAATCAAATATCTAGGCGTTACTAATCTTGAGAATGGGCAGAAAGAATAATACTAATGTCGCCAGACTTAATGTTTTACTTGCTTTGTTGACAGTACTGGAATTGATAAAAAAAATAAGAAAAGGCAATTAGTGAACCATTGCAATCACTGATCTACATCTTCTCTTTGCTATACATGTATAATGCCTGATTGTAGTTCTCAAGGTATCTTTTCCATGGCTTTGTTAAGCTGTTACAATTCATAAGAATATAATCTTTTATGACTACATCACCAATCTGCTTATGAAGATGAATACTCTCTTAATAACTCATAATATGGATGAGATAGTGTAACTCTATAATGCCATGTTATATATTTCACACATTTTCCATTACTAGCAAACAAAAAAGATGAAATATAATAAACTGTGGGAGCAACTAAAGAGATTGCACAATGAATTCTCCAATTAACACAATTTTTATAGTGGCCTAATTCAATTTCCTTGCTACCTTGATTTTTATTTTTCATTATCTTTAACAGGAACCAACACCCCTGTTAAGAATGATGTTTTTAAAACAGTATTGTTGTTCTGACTAAGTACTCCTTTTATACTGATGGCTGAAAAGGGAATTATCATTGTCATTATAATGTGGATGATTATATTTCTTTTCAACAAATCAAGCCAAAAATAGGGACCAATTGAAAACATTACCCCAACAATACCTCTATTTACCCTTAGAAAACCACAGATCATAAAAACACAGAACACAACCAAAATGCAAGGATTATTTGTCACAATCCAAAAAGGTTTCAGAGAAGATAGAAGTTCAAGTTCCAGAAACAAAGTATGAGCCAGTTGATAGCCAAAATCCAAGGCAGAAATAAAACAAAGAAGTATTTTCAATCCTGGGAATCGATGAGTTCAGCTTGTAGCACAATGTACAGAAGAAGACTTAAATGTGTCAGGCACTTTTTTAATCAATCTATTCAAATTAATTCCCTCCAAACAGTTCAAACTTTTACATCCCAAAACTGAATCCTATCTTTATAAAAAAGATAGCGCAAGGGAGATGAGTGTGCTTCTTTCTTTCAATTAAATTTTTGCCTTCACACATACATTAAAAAATTGATCTAACATTTATGCCATCGTGTTTGATGCATTGATGGAAGGATAACTTGGAGCCTTTTACTAAAATCGATGTGTGTTTGGACTTAGATCAAGTAAAATAAGCATTTTTAAAATTTGCTGTGAGCCAATTCCACCTCCCTTTACATGGACCGATCCAGTCCCTACCAGTAGCACAGGATTGCCAGATTGGATTTTTACTCTGATTGGATTTCAATTTTTTATTTGGATTTTTGGATTATTTTTGTTTGAAAAAAGAGTCTTACAGGTAAACATGATTTGTTTGAATTTTTATTTTCTATTATTTAAAAGTCTAATGGGTTGCATGAATAAAACTTTCTACGCTACGCTACGTACAATCAAGGAGTGCTACAAGATAATTTGTTGCGAATCCTCAAACACAACGTATACCTGCATCTAAATGTCTTGATCAAGATCATTGGGAATTCAGAATTCTATGAAAGCAATGAGTATCATTTGATGAAATTTAATTTGATTCAGATCCTGTCCAACGATAAAGAAAGTCCAATGCCATGAGATTCATAACTAATGATGCACTGAACAACTTGTAGGATATCAAATCTTGAAAAAACTAGGATGGATAATATTAGAGGAGCAGAGAGCTAGAACAAAAGTCACACCAATCTACAATGACAGAAATGGACTTGTTGACATATCCGTGGACCAATATCATAATCATCCAAACAGGTCTACAACCAGCAATCAGGCAATCAGACTTACATCTAGCAATATCTAGAATCAACACTCATAAAACTCATTTTTCCCTAGAAGCTATAAGATTATGGAACAACATGCCATTAAATGCCAATTGCAGGAGTAGGTTGGACAACTTGAAGTATGTTGTCTTTAAAGCCATATATTTAAGTTGCTTTGTGAAATCTTCAGAAATGATTACTGAGTTTGCTTGTATTTGGAAGGTAATTCCACCTGATTGTATTTGGCAGGTTATTCCAATATTTGAAGATTTGAGTCCCTGATCTTGTTCCCTCTGTACTTGTCATTTCAAACTCATCTTTCGGCATCATTGTATGACCATTCATTACTTTGAATAAAATTGTAATTTTGTCATCGCTCTTTGTTCCTCTAGGGGTATCCACTGCAATTTTGTCGTAAGATTTGGTACTGCCTGTTGTAAAATTATAGTTACTTGATACAAATCTGACTGCATTTTTCTGAACTGGGGCACTGGTTCACCTACAAACTAGGCATCTCCTTTGGACATAAACTCTACCCAGCAAACCGTACAAGCCAATCACATGTAAAAGGGAGTATAAGTATCAGGATTGTATTAGCCTAAGGCAAGGTGCACATCTTGTTCACAGAAAGGAAATCATAACTTCTTTCATTTAATGCCCAGATATCTGCATTAAACATCAGCCTACTTACTTTAATTGACAAACAATACTAAGAGTATCTTAAAGGGAAGGATCAGGCATATGAGACATCTTACCTGCCAGTCTGTGTGAAGGTGTAGGAGAAGTTACTTTCTTTGCTTTTCAAGGCAGCATTAAATGGAGAAAATTGCCATTCAAACCAGGCTCCAGAAGAAGCAGAGGGTGGTAAAATTGATGCATGGAAAATTGCTGGTTCATTCACAACTAGGATGTCGCTTTTGATTGTCAAAATAACATCTGTAAAATAAGTTTTTAAAAAAAGTTTCCATTTCATATTAATATCAGAAATGACAATATGTAATTAAAATACAGTTTCATTTGAAAAAAAAAACAGAAAAAAGATTTTTTTAATGAAAAAAAAGGAAATAAGAAAGTGACGGTAAAAGTAACTAAGAAAACAATGCATGGCAAAAGGCATCATCAATGTGTACAAAAAAAAAAGTTTTTGAGTTGGTTCTTGAGAATTGAAGACAGATTTTTGTGTAAATCAAATATCTTTAGGATTTAAAAGGAGAGTATTATGGAAAAAAAGAATTTTTAAAATTATAATATAAAAAAGTAAAAAAATATTCAATAAATAGTAAGAATCAAAATCAAGTTAAAAAGAATGCAATGCATAAAAAATGATAGAAAAGTAAAAGTACCTGTTATTTTCTCTTGGACCTCAATGCTTCCAAAGGCATTTTCTTGACCCACATAATTTTTGGCAGTTACTTGTACATTCTCTTTGCCTCTTTGCCGGTACTGATGCTCTACATAAGAACCTAAGAGAAAATTTGTATCATTCACATAAAGCATTAGAAGGAATGAAGATATTAAAACAGTGTATATGTGGGTGAAAATCAATGCACAATGTTTCTACCTATTGATTAGATTCAGGCAATTCAATTTGTCTGGGCTTAAAATACTCACCAGCATCAATGAGTTCTGTTTCATCATCCAGTTTCCAGTTCATAGTCACATTAGTGCCAGAGTCTAACTTAGCAGTGAAAGAAGCAAGCTGTCCAAATTGGATGTTTTTCTCAGTCGCCTTCACTATCAACCCTGATGGGGGTATCTGGACATAGAATGGCCTGTCTAACTCAGCATACAGGCTTCCCAAGTGGTTGATGGCAGTCACACTTACTTTATATGCACCAACTGTCACAGACAAGAGAATAATGAAAGTAAGTTGATATGTGATGGCACAGACATTTGTTAAGTGTGGATTGAGGTTGACTATATGACAAAGTTTGCTTTGCAATATAAAGTCGAATCAATGTAATGACTTGATGGTATAAAATAGAAGTATGGGTTGTTGTTTTTTTCATTATTTGATGAAAGGGTTTTTGATGATGAAAATTTCACATAAGTTTGTTTGATCAGGGAAGAGATATCTAATGCCTGAAACAGTTAAAAGTTTTCCAATTTATTTTAATTTGCACATACATGAAAGAATGTTTAAATTTAAATTTCTAGGGACGAGAAAAAGACTCACCTTTAG
Source organism: Goniobranchus geometricus (assembly GCA_028565895.1). Lineage (NCBI taxonomy): Eukaryota > Metazoa > Mollusca > Gastropoda > Nudibranchia > Chromodorididae > Goniobranchus > Goniobranchus geometricus. The sequence goes on along the minus strand of JAOWAY010199820.1, from coordinate 4,219 downwards.
TGTACACATGAGCTGCAGATCCAAATAAGTATTTTGGGTTTGTCAGATAACGAGACTCCCTTCCAGTGACTGTGGAATTTGTTCCATCCCCAAAATCAAAGGCAAATGTCACATCTGAACCAGTTGACCTGAATATTATATCGTATGTTTTAAAAACAAAGGCAAGCATAATTCACATTAAAATGATTTGTCAGTAGGCCAGTATTATCTTTCAGAACTAAAATGACTGTATATAAGAATATTAGCTGGTTCTAGTTCTGATATGATCATATTTTTCCAAGCAGGTTAAGGGGGATCCTTTCGGGGATCTTACGTTGACCATGCTTAGAGAGGATGCAGGCCTCTATAACCATCTGATCCAGTATTTTTATTTCTATGGAACTTGACTGGATTTTTTTTTCTTTCAAAAAACCTTTGGCTATTTGACATAGATAAAACAAAATATTCTTGGAATTATTGCTGAGATTTTATTCCACACATATATGTCCATTTGTAAGCACATTTTCTTTAGAAATGGATTGGTTTTTTTGGTTTTTTTAATTTAATTCAATTCTTTCACAAGTGCAGCATGTCATCTCTCTTCATCGCAAAGGACTCTCTCAGTCAGCACAAGGAATATGTGTGAAGTTTACAGAATTCAGCCATTATAGATGAGCACTCGCTTTGGCAAACTGCCGGTGTTTGGGCACTCAATAAAATTGAGTGGTTTTAAAATAATGAGTCTAAAAAGCCTTTCCCAAGGACTAAACAGTGCCAAGTGGCGCCCAAGATTCCGATGGGGTCCACGCGGCACACAAATGTCTTGATAGAGCAGTAAAAGGGTTAATCATTAGACTTTACCCTATGCAATGACTATAATTAAAATTATCAGATGGGAGGAAATGTTTTGTCGAAAGATTACTGATAAAATGTCAGATATGGGGCCTAAATATGGCACCTCAGAATCTCATTCCAATGCCTTGGCTACATGGCCATTCTGTCCCCAGATAGCTAGTAGCAATGAGTAAGTTTATTATAATAATCATCAAATTATTTTCTGAAATTGTGTATAAATGAAAATTTGTTTTCAAACAAAAAAAAATCACTCACTTGGCCTGAAATATAATCTTGGTTGTTTTTGCTCCTAGCCCTTCTCTGTGAATGAGTTTAGCAGCCCCTTTAGGAGCGTTTAGTCCAAAAATATGCTCTATGTACACTTTTTTTATGGGCTCCACAACATGTACATCATATGGCAAAAACACTGTCTGTCCCTCAGGTTGAAGATTGTTGGAAACATTTACACTGACTTGATATTTTCCTGCAGTGCTGAATGAATACCAGGCCACACTCGTCCTGCCCTGACTGAAACACAGCACATTCATACGTTGAAGTAATATCATGAACTACCTTTTCTGGTTTAAGATCTCAAATTTCAACATGGTACAATCTAATGCAGTCAGACATTACAATATGTGGAAAGGTAATTAAAGCACATCTGACACACACAATACTTGTTGTTTTAGGCAAGAGTTAAGGTTATTGAAATATGACATTAAAGAGAAACAAGAAAAAGAAAAGTCTCAATTTTCAAATTTGGAATTCAAAAAAAGAAAAGCTTCTTCCGAGCATAACCAAGACAAATTAATCTCCAGAACAGATTAAAGACTACTGTGAGAAATGTTTTGTGTACTTGGAGACTTAAAAAGTTGAAAAAAAAAACCCCAAAAACAAACAACTGTAAAGGTAAAAAATGAGATGTATATAAATGATCACACTGAGACCACAGAAAAGAATGAGATGAGAATGACAAATTATTGGTTTAGTTAAGTACCAGATGCAGAAGGCATTGTTTAGGAATATCACTGAACCCCAAAAGAGTGGAGTGTAGAGGTCTAGGGAGTAGGTCTGAATTATGTCAGCTTGAGAAAATTTATCTTTGCAAATCTTAAACCAACCTATTCATGTACGGGTGGCAGGATTTACATGTCTGTACCTGCTACTGGGCAAAATTAAAAGCATCTATTCCCCTTTCCATTTCCTCATTCACAAATCTCTATACCCTAGTCTTGGTTGTATCAGGAATAGCATCTTGCAGTAATCTTTGACAAAAATATTAAGTGACCATTTATCAGGAAACTGAGATAGAAAATAACACAATGTAAATCCGAATGAAGAAGAGGGCTACAGCAAATATTATTTATAGTGCAGGTGAGGATCAGAGAAAAATAAAGAACAAAAAAAGAATTACCTGAATACAGTGCAACTCTCTGGAAATTTCCACCTGAAAGCCAAATCATGTCCAGAACCAACAACAGCTGTGACAACTAATTGATCTTCAACAGAGAGAACAGGAACATTGCTGGTAAAGAGTTGAATGTCTTTGATGGGTTCCTCTACGAGCGCAGGCTGTTCACGGCTTACAGATGACACTACATTGTCCACAGTGACAATAACTTTGTATCTTCCAATGGAAGCATAAGTATGTTCAATAAAGCCTTTGTAAGATGGGACAAGAGTAATCACTGAGGAGGACCAATGCCTCTGTGAAATAGGCATTTCTGTGAGGGATAATGACTTTGAAGTAAGCAACTGTTTCTGTCCATATCCAAAGTCACAGAAGACATTGAAAGGGGGTTCTCCTTGAATCACTATGGATATGTTAGTCACCTGACCCAAGATAGTTGGGGCTATTCTAACCTCAAGGGCCTGGACTGGGCTCTTGACTTGAATTCTCAAGGTGGCTTCAGCTGAACTAATATCATTGAAAGCTTTGATGTGTAAGGTGTGTGTCCCTGGTTGGGAAAAATCCTCCATGTACTGTGAGTTAAAATGGTTTAAAGGAAAACAATATTATTCTTTTTTATAGGAAATTTGTTAAGAAAATATAATCAGTAAACATAATGATTCATCAGAAAGTGAAATAAAACTTCTGAAGGTGCAATGCCCTCTTACTAGCAAACACACAAAAAAACACATCAATGAAGGAAATAACATCTGTAAAGGTATGTTATCTTTTAAAATATACCTCAAAAAGAGTGTGTTTTAGCAAACATCTCTGTTTATGCAATGATCTGAAAATAAAAATCTCTTAGGCCATATATAATGAATAACTTAAGGCTGAGGAGAAACAAGACCTCATTATACCTTTCAAAAACAAATTACATCTCAGTGATATACAAGGTTATAATAAGCATAAACATTTAGATACATTTACATTTTTTAGGCAAATGGACGACTTCCAATCCAATCTTCACAGTATCTTAATTTTGACAATCAATGACGAGGGAGAAATAAACTGTGTCAACAACAATAAGAAATTAATGTTACCACATTTCCCATTACATCTTCAGCATGATTTGGTGGTTGTGGGCGCGGTGACGGGGGTGGGGGGGGGGCAAAATGATCACAACAATGATGGTCTACCTTTTGAATGGTTGTGGGGCCGTTGGTCTTGCCATCCAATGACCAAATGAATACCAAGTGAGATCCAGACTCCACATGTACCACCCATTCATGTTTGCTGGAAAGAGATAAAGACTGCAATGAGGGATCATAGTTTGATGGTATTTTAATTTTACCCGCCTTCCCACCTGACCCCTCTTCAACCCGCATTTATAAGATAAGACAGATTCAGCGGCTTGAAAACTTCTAAAATGGTCGAATATTCATTTCCAGGGTGTACACTGTATGGCACCACCGATAGAAACCTGCTTGGCGTCCCAATAGAAACCTGCTATTCCTTTAATATCGTAAATAGGAGACTTATTATGAAGAAAGACAAATGCTATTGACACAGACTTTTCCTTATGTATAAAAAGTTAGCGGGTAATAGAAACTGCAGCCAAGGGTGTAGAAGGTGAATTAAAATGAAAAAGAGGAACGAAGAGGGTGGGAAAAGGGGGTTCTTCTTGTCTCAAAACAAAGCACAGACATCAAAGAATTGGGAGAAAGAGCAGACAAAAGCTAGAGGAGGAAGTAGACTACACACATTTGGGCCTGGTGTGGAGGCAGGGTGAGTTGGTGCGAGATGAAGAACCCGAGAAAACGGAAATGGAGTGTAAACTATCCGCAGACTATGAAAACAGGGCTGGAGAGGCGAAAAGATAGAACAGGATGAGTAGCAAAGCATTAAAAAAGAGTTCAGGAGAAGGAAGAAAGAATATGAGAGAGAGGTGGAGAGAGAGAGAGAGAGAGAGAGAGAGAGAGAGAGAGAGAGAGAGAGAGAGAGAGAGAGAGAGAG